>BPTQ01000004.1:147916868-147936680 GCA_019973895.1 Chrysanthemum seticuspe
CGGATGAAATACTTAAGTTGTCAATCCTAATTTGTTGAGATTATAAAGCTTAGATTGAACTCAAGGATAACAAGACTTGATAATATGTATTTAACATATGTGTGAGTTATGACTCGATGTAAATACTTATCGTCTTGAAGGATGACACATTATTTTCATGTTAACCAGGTGAGGCAATATATGTAGATACAAAACAATATCTATAGTCATATGTTAGACTTGTGTATGATATCTTTGCAAATAATGAGTCCAGGTTTATTAGTCTCGGTAAGTCATCTAAGTCATCCGCAAACGGGTGAGGAGATGTTGGTGGTGTTGCACAAAGTTTGATAGGTACAAGCTTTGGAGACTTTGGTAGTGAAGCTGTTTTGGATGATGGTGGGTGATTTTGGTGATGGAGTTGGAGTACTCAAGTTTAGAAAGTTCACATCTTGAATGGGTGATGAGATGTTGAGAGGTAATGAGTCTGAGGATGAAGAGCTCAAGTTAATGAAGCAACAAGATCGAATGCTAATCCTAGTGGTTTTCTTAAGTGGCTTATTTGAGGTTAAGGATTTAGTCATTTTGACTTTGCTTTAAGAAATGCTAAGCTTGAGGAAAAGTAACAGTGAAGTTGTGAAAATGACTGTCTTGAATGTGTCGATTTATGGAACTAAGGATTCATGGATTTGATGTTAATCCATACAAAGATGGTAGTTTAATGAGATGAAAGTGTCTAAGATCATGTCAAACATCCTAAGTTAATCCATTGAGGATGTGTTGAATGAGATATGAAAGATAAGTATTAACAACAATCCTAGAAACGAAATTTGGTAAATTAGATTGCGGGATTTAGTAAAATTCAACAACTTACCTGTAGGATCCACGGCACCATTTCTTTACACAGACGGAACCCTTAAATTGGTGCCGCCTGGTCCGCCTGTACAGGTATGGCGGTACCAAAATGCATAACAGACGGTACCAACATTTTGGTGCCGTCTGATCCGTGGACACCAGAAAAGTTCACAGACCCATTTTTTAGGCGTCGGGGAGTTTTCCGAAACCTAAAATTTTGCTTAAAACATGTGACATTAATTACTTCTAGTTAGGAAAAGTCGATAACACATATACAAACATAGTGGAGCATAGACTTTGACCAAGGACTAACGATTTTCACATAAAAATGAAAATGGGTAAAATTTGATAACACACTTGTGCTATCCACCTGCATAAACCGGTTAGCATACAACATTGTTTTAAGTCATATTATCATCCTACAAAGTAGAAACAAACAAATTACATCATACAACATTGTTTTTGTCCTTGTACCAAACACTCTCTTAAAACCTTCATTTTTCAAAGTACTTGACTAATTTACTTAGTACTCATTGCTAAGTGAGTTATGACATTTCATAAGTTATGCGAGATGTTAGTATAACCTATGCAAAGGAAGTGATCTAATTCTACAAGCGAAGGTAAAACAATTTTCCAACTTAGTGTACAAAATCTAGCAAATATCCTATTGTGCATAAACAAGAAATCGTCAAACAAGCGAATAAATAACATGGCAAGATTGACACTTATATTATGCAAAAAAATAAGTGTAAACAACAATTTGAAAATAAGCAAGCAACATATATGCAAACAACATAAGCAAGTGGTCATTTAGCATAGCATAACAAGAAAGACACTTTTCGTCATTTTGCGTTTAAATATGACGATGTATACCAAGCTTGATTAGTTTCCTTTAAACATATTACCAAATTAATTAGTTTCAAAAGAAGTTGTATCAAAGTTCTAAGAATACCAACTTAAATTGTTTGATTCAAAAATTTGAGTTTTTATGTTAAAGCGAAACTTAATATTTTAGACATACTGTAGTATTTGGTCTATTTTACTTATTTAAAATTAGACTCAGGCCATGAAAGTATTTTTAAGTGAAAGTAGACTCAATTCCCTTTAAAATGATAGGTGGCTCGACTCGTACGGACTTACGGTTAATTAGTTATGATTTTTTTGAAGTTGCCCAAAAAAAACTGCATACTGTACAGACGGATTCCACGGAACCAAATAAAGGGATCCGCCCTTTATAAGATTTGGTGCCGTGGTCCTCTGAGACAGATTCACCAAAACTAGTATTTGACATAGAGAAAACGTGTGCGACTTACTAGATTTCATAGTAAACATATAATACACATATTTAACAACATATCTACTTATCTTAAACATTTACGGAGGTGATTTTTCAACTAGATTTATAGTTATCCCAAACACTCCTTTAAAATCATATTTCTTCGTAAATTTTCTATGAGCACACAATATAATACTTACAAGTTCTTTCAACAAACTTTTATTTTATTTTTCAAGAAAACCTTCAAGCTTGTATACAAAGTTACATTTAACAACAAAATTTCTAAGTATAACAAGCAAATCATTTTTCATATTATTTTTCGCTTCAATGGTAATTTGATACATGGATCGTACTCTATTTTAAAAACCATTTGTTTTGAAAATACGAGCTACGTGGCTCTGGTACCAATTGTGGAAACGTAGAGGGGGGGGGGTGAATACGTTACCGTTTAAAAACTTTAGATCTTTAGTATCAAATTGCTTATTAAGCTTGTTATAATATGAAAGTACCAATTATTGTTTGTGATTAATATAAAGCATGGTAAACCAAGTTGTCACACAATCATGAACATCAAACCACATCACAAACAATAGTATAGTGTAACTGTAAAAGTAAAGAGATAAAGAAAGGAAAGTGCAAACCGAACACGAGGATTTATAGTGGTTCGGTCACGGATCTCCTTTCCGCCCTACTCCACTCCCCGAGTACCCAACTCGAGAGTTACTTCACTAAATCAACAAGCTCCCTTCTCGTTGGAGAAAACCTTACAATCGTCGCTTACACTTTTTCCGATACAAAGCTAAATACCGGGTTCTAGTTCGAGGTAGAACCAACCTAACGTCGCCTATACAATATTTCCGACACTAAGCTAGATGTCGAGTTCTTTTACAAGGGTACAACCACTCCCAATATGTTTTATGGCCCAACATAATAAACCTTGTGTTTTATGGCACAAACACATAAACCATCTAATCTAGTTTGGTGAAAGTGTTGTTATGATGCAATGATGTTTACACTAATGATCCATGACACAAATGTCTAATGGATATGAATAACTACTTCTAAATGAACTTCCATTGATAGGAAGCCTTCATGATGAAGATCACAAGTTCCCTAAACTTCTTGTGATAGATCTTCAACTTGTGGTGAGTGGGGATGGCTAGATCTCCAAGATTTCCTTGGTTGATCAAAGAGTATGCTTACAACAAAGATGAATGTTAGAAGCATTATGATCATGATCATTAGGGTGTTTAATGTGTGTTACTACATTGTTAATTATTGATCTAAATGTATGCAAGAAGGTGGAGAAGATGTGCTTTGAAGTGGTGAAGAAATGGGAAAACAATGGGCTTCTATTTATAGCCAAAAGTGGACAGGAGCGTCCACGGACCACGGACCCCTTAAAAGGGTTCCGTCCTTTATACAATTTGGTACCGTGGGTACCTGACATAAAATCTAAAAAATCTTTCTTCAAATCTTTGCAAGATATTACCAAATCTTACTAAGATCACATTTGATATATTGAGTGTCAATCTAACCAATATATTCAAGAGATCTTCCAAGGATTTCAAAGATGATGCATGACATGATGTAACATGTATTTCCATTTTTAGATTAAAGGTTTATCAAGGTAAACTTGTAAAATGTATTATGTAACTAGTTAATAAAATGTCTAGTTACCTTTTGAAATACTTGTGAATGCAACATGTAAAATGAGGTTCGAAATAGAATGGTTAACCTATTAAACTACTTAGTGACTCTAAATGTATTTTAAACATTCTAAATGATTTGTTAATGGGTTTGATCATAATGCCACATAACAAACATGTACGAACCTGTGTTGTAACATACGAGGACTTGAGACATCGAGAGGTGTTGAATGTATGTTGAGACAAAGTGTGATTACAAGTAACTTGTACATTTTATGTTATGTATTACAAGTTACATGTTTGTCATCAATCAAAACAAACGAGACTGTATAGATTAAATATCGTAATATTTGCACTAACAGTATTTTTAAGGTGTTTTCTTCTTTCCTTGTCAATAAATTTTTCTTCTCTTTTTTTTTGTTACTTGTTGCAGTTATCACAATGTCTCAGTACCTGCGTTTGAGATCGGAGCAGGATCTCGGTTGGTTCGGGGCCGCCCATTGGTCGAAGGGGAGGAAATACCCCAGCATGTGACCCAACCCTTGAGAGTGGATGAGCCAATTCCTGAGACGAGCCGGGTCCAGAAGCTTGTGGAGAAGGCTGACCCGACTGTGTTAAAGGCGAAGGAGAAAAAAAGAAAGCAGATGGATAAGAGACCAACTACCGGAGCTTCGTCAATGCTGAAGAGGAGGATGCAGAATTCTCCTTCCATTGAAGTGTCCTCTAGCCCTGAGAATTCCTAGGGTGCTCATTCCGCGTCTCCTCTGAATGTCTTGAGGCCGGATGACATCGCCGATGCCAACGAACGGGAGAGTGTTGGGGGCGGGGGTGTTGGTAGTCAGGAGGGAGGTTTGTTTGACGAGGAGAACCCTGCGACGGAGGTTCCCCCTGTTGTTCCAGGGATTACTTCGGAACCAGTCATCAATGGTATGGATCTTTCTGGGCAAGTATGTGGGGTTGTCGGTGTTATACATGTTTCTTATTTCTGACTTTATTCTCCGCAGGAGCTGAGGCTGGTGTGTCCGGGGTGAACGCCGAAGAGACTGCCCATCGCCAGGCTGGCCCTTACACCGGAGGTATCCGCTGATTTCTTTTCTTCTTTCCTCTTTCTCTCCCCCTCCCCCCCTTTTCTTTTTTTTATAACTTTTCTTTATTTCAGGTGGTTTTGGCCGGATGGGTTCCGGTGAGCCCTTTGTCCCTGGTTGGGGTCTGACAGTTAACACTAGTCTGAACGACGCTGCCCTCTGCAGGGATATGATGGCTAATCTTGCTCCTCCCTTTATCCGCGCCGAACAGGAGGATCTATCAGACGAGCGGGCCTTATACAGGGGGTGGTTTGAGCTGTGCCATGGGTCCCTTGCCGTCGCTGAGGTTTTCAAGAGATTTGAGCGTTTGAGTCATCATTATGTAGAGCTATACCGGGCCCATTCTTCCTGCTCCGGTCTTGAGCCTCTACTTTCAGAAGCTCAAAATAGCCTTCATTCTCAGATTACTGCGAATGAAAAACTTGCCGCTGATCATCAAGCCTTTTAGAAGGCTCATCAAGGTTGTGGTCAAAAGGAAGGAGAACTGAGGGCTAGACTAGAAGCGCTGGAGAAAGTGGTGAATGTGTTAAGGGCTAGAGATGAGGAGCAGTCGGAGAAAGTTAGGTTGTTGGAGGAGTCCTTGGGGAATAAGACCTCCGAGCTGGAGGAATCGGAGAAGGAGGCTTCGGATTTGAGAAAGGATTTGCAGGAGGTTGCCATTAAAGCCGGACAGGAGGAGATGTTGCGCTTTAACTATGTGAAAGAGTTAGTTCATGTCGTGGTTCGCAGGTTGCATGGGAGCAGGGAGTACAAGCAAGCTTGGGGGCAGTGTTCAATACCGCCATTGACTCTGGATGGTTGGATGGGGTTAGGGAAGAACGGGATGAAGCAAAGGTTGAGAAGATTGTCACGGCTCAAAATGACTTTGACATGGAGGCTGTCAAGGGATTCACTAAGGCCTATGACGCGATGTTCACCCGAAGCTTTCCGTATATTGAGAAGATCAAGTGATCCTATCATCTTCCCTTGGCGGATCTGATGAACATCCTTCCTGACGGGACGGGAGCCACTCCCGGGGCTAGTACTTCCGGGGGATCTTAGTATTTCTCCGTCTGTTTGGATACTTGAACAATGTTTTTATTCGTGTTGTGGCAGGCCTGCATGCCTTTGAATGATGTAATCGGACAACGTTTATTCGTGTCTTCGTGGTTGTTGCATGTAATATTAACAATGTTTGTGGTTATGTTAATCTGGGCCGTTCGTGTATCCGGGCGGCCAGTTTTGATTATTTTTGTATACATGTTTGTCTTTATGTACTTCATTATCACCTGTTGGTGGATACACATGGGGGCTCATCCCTGGCGTCGTCACGCCTTCGGGGTGTCTGCATGCCGTTAGGGCGAATACGCCTCGGCTCTTCCCTTAATGACTTAGCATTATTTTGGGGTACGCAGCTGCCTAACCGAATGGTATGTGGGCCTTCCATAGTGTCGTTGCACTTACGGGGGTATAGTAGTTATAACTGTTGGGTTTTTGGATGTGCGGTCGGAGGTAGCTAGTCTCCGCCGGCTGTACCTTCCCCTTTTGCATGAAACATAACCATGGGAAAATTTTCCTCCTCCATCATAGGCAGGGGAATATATCATTACTTGATGAAAGTAGAAATAAAACAGTTCATGCCCGCAGGCTTACATTTCGTTTAGTGATACTCTAAAGAAAACACTTTTTCAAATTCATGGCGTGCCACTTCCGGGGCACCTCTTCTTCTTCCATAGTCTCCAACTTGTATGAGCCGTTGAGGTTTGCTTCAGTGATCCGATAGGGCCCTTCCCATTTTGGTCCAAGCTTGCCCTGATCTTCGGCTCTACTAGCTTCATTCTTCCGTTATACGAACTCTCCTGGTTTAAAGGATATCAAACGTGCTTTCCGGTTGTAGTATTTTTCCAACTTCGTCTTATACCTAGCTTCCATCACGGCTGCCTCTTCTCTCCGTTCCTGCAATAGGTCAAGATTGAGACGAATTTCTTCTTCATTTTGTTCCTCCATACGACGGGGGTCTTCTTCCTCGAGGCCTTCCCTTATCACCCTCGTTCTGTGTGTCGGTACGCCTATTTCTGCAGGTATGACTGCTTCACTTCCATAGGTAAGGTTGAAGGGTGTTTCTTCATTGCTTGTTTTGATGGACGTTCGGTGCGCCCAGAGGACATTCGGTAGTTCATCCACCCATCCTGCCTTTGCACGTCCCAACCTTGCCTTGGTTCCCTCCATCAAGCTTTTATTCGCTCTTTCTACCAGTCCGTTGGCCTGTGGATGGGCTACGGCTGTGTTGATTTGCTTGATGTTGAGCTTTTCACACCAATTTTTAAAGGGATTGTCCACGAACTATTTTGCATTATCCGTCACAATGATGGCTGGAAGACCGAAGCGACACACTATGTTATCCCACACAAACCTTGTGACATCTTTGTCGGTGATCCATGCTAGTGGTTTGGCCTCCGTCCATTTAGTGAAGTAGTCAAAAGCGACTATGATGAATCTGACCTTTCCTGCTGATGAGGGTAAGGGGACTACTATATCCATTCCCCATTGGTAGAAGGGCCACGGGCTATGATGGGAGTCAGCTTGGTGTTTGGGAGCTGCGGTACTGGGGAGTGGATCTGGCAGGAGTCACATTTAAGTATCTCGTTTCTGGCATCCCGGTGCATGGTAGGCCAATAGTATCCCTGTCGCATGGCCTTTGCTACTACTGATCGTGGGCCGGAATGCATCCGGCAGGCTCCCATGTGTATTTCTCGTATAACGTAGTTCGCTTGCAGAGGACCCACACATCTCATCATAGGTACTAGGTATGCCTTTTTGTAGAGTACCGCGTCTTCCATGACGTATTGGTTGATCTTCATCCTGAGGGTGCGTGCCTCGTTTGGGTCATCCGGCCAAATCCCTTCTTCAAGACACCGGATGATGGGAGTCATCCAATTATCTCCCTCTTCTTCAACGATGTTGTTGACTTCTTTCACTTCCGTCGACCTTTCTCGTAGCACCTCCATCAACACCTCTTTTGTCAGGTGATCGAAAGCAACCGTAGCCAGCTTGCTAAGGACATATGCTTTTTGATTCTGGCCTCTAGGGATGTTCCGGATGGAGAAGCTTTCGAAACCTGCCACATACTCCTTTGCTTTTGTCAGATATTTGATCATGCTTTCGTGACTTGCCACGTAATCCCCATTTATCTGGTTGGCCACCAGCTTGGAATCCAATCGGACCTCGAGATTACGGACATGCATTCTTTCTGCCATTCGTAAGCCTGCCAGCAAGGCTTCATACTCAGCTTCGTTGTTAGTGCTTTCAAAATCCAGCCGGATAGCATAGGTAAACTCCATTCCTTCGGGGCTAATCAGTACGAGACCCGCTCCGGAGCCCTTGTTGTTAGATGCGTCGTCGGTATATAGGAGCCACTTCCCTTCTTCCCTCTTCTTTGTGGTTGGCTGCTCAAAATATTTGTCGTTACCTTTTCCGATGGGAGTTTCCGACAGGAAATCCGCCAGTACCTGATCTTTGATCGCATTCCGAGGTTCGTAAGTGATGTTGTAATCACCCAGCTCCACCGAATACTTAGCCAGCTTCCCGGACGCCTCTGGCTTATTGAGGATCTGCTTTATCAGCTGATCTATGATAACCTTGATAGGGTGTGCTTCGAAATACCTCCGGAGTCTCCGTGACATGTGCAATAAGGAAAGTGTTAACTTCTCTATTGGAGCGTAGTTCCTCTCTGCCTCGTTGAGTGTCCGACTTACATACCGGATTGGTAATTGCTTTCCCTTTCGTTCGGTTAACAGGACTGCACTGACTGCTTCCTCGGAAGCCGCGAGGTACACATACAACACTTCTTTTGCCATAGGCGTGGTCAATGAGGGGAGATCCGTTATCAGCTTTTTCATTGCCTGGAAGGCCTTTTCGGCCTCCTCCGTCCATTGATATTCTTCCTTGTTTTCCTTGGTGACGTTCTTAAGTGTTTCGAAGAATGGTAAGGATCTCTCGGCAGACCGAGATAAGAAACGGTTGAGCGCCGCCAACTTTCCACTGAGACTCTGCATTTCTTTAAGGGTCTTGGGTGATTGCATGTCCATTATTGCCTTTGTCTTCTTCGGATTTGCCCGGATCCCTTCCGAGGTCACCATATATCCCAAAAATTTTCCTTCTTCCATTCCAAAGGAGCACTTCTTAGGGTTCAGCTTCATGTTTATTCTCCGAAGGTTGTCGAACGTCTCGGCTATGTCTGCTAGCATTTCGTTTTCCTCCTTGCTCTTAATGACCATGTCATCCACATATGCCTCCAGGTTCCTCCCTATCTGCGACTGGAAGGCAGAGTCTATCATCCGCTGGTAAGTGGCCCCAGCGTTCTTTAGACCGAACGACATTTTTGTATAACAGTATGTCCCTTGCTCCGTGTAAAACGTCGTTTTCTCTTCACCTCCCTAGCCATTTGCACTTGGTGATAGCCCTTGTAAGCGTCCAGGAAGCACTTGTATTTGTACCCCATGACTGACTCAATCTTCCAGTCGATCTCCGGCAGAGGATAGTAGTCCTTAGGATAGGCGGAATTAATGTTTTTGAAATCAATGCACATGCGCCAGCTTCCATCGCATTTTTTGACCAAAACAGGGTTGGATATCCAGGTGGGGTATTTTACTGGCCGAACGATACCAGCCTTAACCCGTTCTTCAACTTCTTTTGTGACTGCTTGGCTTCGGTCTGCTGCTAACATCCGGTGTTTTTGGCACACCGGATCCATCGATGGGTTGGCATTCAACGTGTGTTCAATCACTCCTGGGGGAACTCCTGTCATATCTGCCAGCTCCCATGCAAATACATCCATGTTTTTTCGGAGGAGTTCTTTGAGGCGCCTCTTACCCTCCGGGGATAAGGTGCCTCCTATCGTCACTGCCTGCTCTGGAAAATCCTGATTAATCATCACTTCTTCCGTTAAGCCTACCTCACCGGCTTTCACTTGCTCTTGACTATCATGTTCTGGAGGAGCGGTCTGCATTCTTTCCAACCGTCTGCATTCTCAGATGATGACGGAACAAGTTACGAGGGTGGCAATTCCTTGAGGAGTAGGGAACTTCATCATGGAATGTATCGTGGAAGGTATGGCTCGTAACATCTTCAGTCCTGTCCTCCCCAAGATCACATTGTAGGGTGATGGGGCCCGGATGACAGTGAATTTCATTCTGACATTCCGATATAGCCCTTCGTCTCCAAACGAGACATCCAGCTCGATCTTCCCCAACGGTCTGGTCACTTGTCCAGCAAATCCAAGTAAATCAGTCTGTGTTTGTTTCAGCCGAGACCTTATCTCCGGGCTCAGGTTGTTGAAGCAGTGTTCGAACATCACCTCCACCGAGGCTCCTTCACCCACAAATACCCTTCTCACAAGGTACCCTTCCATGCTTGCTTCGATTATGAGGGGGTCGTCCGATACATCTCCGTCGGGAAGAGGGGGGAACGTTATGGGCACACGCATCCACCCTTCTTCCTGCTCCAACTACTTCCTCTTCTTTCTTTCAGGCCACGTCCGGATCATGTCGATGACTTTATCCTTAGCTCCCGTTTCCTTCTTGGGAGGATCCCGTCTCCCCTTCTGTCTGAGGTCCCTGATCAAGTGATACAACTTTCCTGATTCCAAGGCTAATTCTAACTGTTTTTTGAGCTGATAGCAGTCATTTGTGTAGTGTCCCTTTTCTCCATGGTAATTACAATACTTGTCTTGGTTCTTCTTCCTGGGTAGGTCACGCATGGGTTTTGGGGAAGGCAGGCGCAGCTGATGTTCTGTGACCAAGATTTCCTTTGGGGGTTTGATGAGTGATTCCAGTGTCAGACGGGGGCTGTTCCGACTAGGTGGTCACCACGAGAAGGCAAGTAAGGTGCCGACCTGTCCCCGTGACGGTGAGAACTACCGCGATCCTTACCCGAGTATCTATATCGCCCATCGCTCCTCTTATCTCCTCCGTAGTGTCCTCTGGCGACCCTTTCGTCCTTCCGGAAGGGTCCCGTTGAGGCTATCCTAGTTGTGTCATAGTGCTCTCCCCGGGGCAACTCGGTGCTGGAAAAAGCCTCCTCCGATCTTACAAAGTCATCCACCCGAACCATCATCTCATCCACGGTCTTTGGGACCTTATCGGCAAACCGTTTGGCCAACTCAGGACATTTACACCTGATTGTACTATAATTCGTACGACCAGGCCTTCGATGGTGATCGAAGGGTATGAGGGGTGATATGCTTGCTCCAAACTTGTAGCCAATCTGCAATAAGAAATAATAGACACTTCGTTAAGTGATTGCGCAGGGGTTGGACCCTGCGAACCACCTCCGGCGTGAGAGTAAGTATGTGATATGTGTTGTAAGTAATATGGAGTATGTGAAATACTGTGTTGAGTGAACATACCATTGAAAAGACTCGTCCAACCTATTTATAGGTGAGAAAATAAGCTTGGAGAGTGTTAGCACATGTTTCGGAGATCATGGGGGCGTCCCATGATTTTTGGTAACTGCTAGGGCTTCATCCCCAATCTCTCTGTCTTGGCGGGGAAGCTAAGGAGATAGTGGGAACGTGGGGGAAGACCAAGTCAAGATTCTCCTTTGTCATAGTGCCTTCAAGAGAAGACTTCGAAGGGCATAGGCCTTCGGATGGCGAATTCCCAACTGGTAACCATGTCATAGATGAATGATTTTACGCCACCAATGACTTATGAAGAAAGACTTGGGTCTTCGTAATGCAAATTCGACTGAGGTCGAAGGGGTGTCCTTCGACCTGATCGGAGGGTACGTCATCAAGCCCCCCAGTCGAAAGTGATATGTACGAACAAGAAATATTGCTTACGACTCAAAAATAACTACGAAACCTCCCCTTCGTCACAAAAATGAATAAAGAAAAAAAGTTTAGCAACTATTGACTCGTATTTAATGCATGTACTTATCCTAACCACCCTTTCCTCGGTAAAAGTAAAACGTCTCTTCAAAATTTAAAAAGGATTTGAAATTTGAAGGTTAGGGGATAACTTAGGACACGTGTAAGGCCGAGATTTAACACGTGTGAGGGTATTTAAAGTCAAAAAACAGTAAAACCCTAACACAATTTTATCTCACGCCTAATTTTCCACCTACTAAATCTCCTTCTGATCAAGCTTTCGAACAAATAGGTAAAGTATTCCTTCATATCTGCTACGTTTCCAATACTTTTTTATCGATTTAGAAGGATCATGTCTACCAATAAAAAATTTGTAATAAGGTTGCACCTTGACTAGGGAGGAGCTTAAAGCGTTCCTCACTGATTATCCAATTCCCAAAGAGTATAAAATCATGTTACCTGGTAACAATCAAGGTATTTTTGATGCCCCAGAAAACTATATAGGCTTATACACCCATGCATTCACTACCTCCAACCTTAGGATACCCTTGCACCCTTTGATTTTAGAACTCTTCCAGTATTACGAAGTACACATATCTAGGTTTAACCCTTTTGGCCTAGTCAAGCTCACGACATACATTGTAATGTGTAAAGCTTATGGGTTTGAACCATCATTAACTGTGCTTAGAGGGTTTCTGAACTTGTACCCTGGAGGAGATTGGTTGACATTGGAAAAGAGGGGTGAAAGGGATGTGCCCATTCTCATAGATAGGCCGTTTACAAACATCAGGAATTGGAAAGGAAAATTCTTTTATATCCAAAATACCATTATTCCTCCAACTTTCCCTGCATTGTTAAACCTAGAGTTTCAATATGATGAAAAAAGGTTCAATGATCCCTTGCCCTATACTGTGAGGAGGAATCCTTTGTATCAGCGTTTGGCTCGTCATCCAGCCGATTGCTAAACATTCCCTGAGCCAATTCTTTTCATGGTTGGTCTTGCTAAAAGCTGGGAGGGATCTCCATTGGTTCCTGAGATTATTTGTGATAGAGAAAGTATGTAAATTTTTAATTAAAATAAGAAATAGTAACTTATCTTTATGATATTCATGTTTTTCCTCCCTTTTTGCAGAGATGTCGTTCAGGAATTTTGTGGTTGCTGGTGGTGCAAAGGAGGTCAGCTTCATTCCGAAGGATCCCCAGGAGGTGAGCTATGGTGTGGGCTCTCCTTCAGTGTCGGTGAACAACAATGATGTGGATGCTCAGCCCATCGAACCTGTGTCCTCTGCTCCTCCTTCAAAGGAACCCATAGATGTTGAAGACCAGCTTGTGGAGAATGTTGCAGACTCTGATGAACCTGTCTCAGAAGGACAGTTGGCCATCGTAGGTCCCTCTGGCATTGGTGAGAGAGTCCGAAGCAGGAAAGGTACCAGTTCGAAGTGTTAGGAATTAGAAATTCCTAGTATTAAAGAGTCGGTCACCTCAAGTATATGTAATCGTTAGAAAGCTCGTAGTCGTAGTTATCTTATGTTAAGTAGTATATAGTTTAGTATCACCGTGGAGGACGGACGGGTCTTTACCCACTGTATGCCTGATCCACAGCCCGATGTGTGGCGATTTATGTAAGACTATAAATACTCTCTACCTTCTAAGGTAGAGAGTTGGAGCTCATAATAATATCTTTCACTTTCTCTCACTAAGTTCCCTAAACCTCTAACTTTCTCTCTCTAGAACCTCACTTATACGCCACCTTGTGTTATGGTTTGATGTGTATGTGAAAACTAATATCCAACAATTGGTATCAAGAGCCATGGTTAGATCATATCTTGCACATCTTTGGATTTCTAGTGGTTTTTAGGTGGTTTTTGAGTTTGAAATAGTTTAGTGGTTTTTGCATCATTTGGGTGATTTCTAGTGTTAAAGTTTGGATTTTGATAGTACTTTTATGTTTAGAATCATCACAAGTGTTTAGGTTTTGATTTGGTAAGCTTGAATCATCGTGGTTGGGTTGTTTTTGGATTGAAAAGTGATGTTTATGGTGTTTTTATTGCTAGCGACTTGACCTACGGATTTGTTTCTTAGTAGCGACTTGCTTTACAATTTTGTAGCGAGTTGCAGTTTTTGGAGCTAGCGACTTAAGCCTAGCGACTTACAGTACAAGTAGTGGACTCTCCACTACGGGTAGCGACTTGGTGTTAGCGACTTGGTCAGTAGCGAGTTGCTATTTAGCGACTTGAATCTTTAGCGACTTGATTAGCGAATTGCTGCCAAAATTTTGTTAGCGACTTGGATTGTAGCGAGTTGTTATATAGCGACTTGGAGCTTTAGCGAATTAGTACTTAGCGACTTGGTACTTAGCGACTTGGTTCAAGGGGTTTAGCGACTTGGTTGATTTTTACGAAGAAGAGGTTTGACCAAAGTTGACTTTTTACGTCAAAACTTCAAACGGCCATAACTTTTGATCCGTAACTCCGTTTTCAGCGAAATACCTGCCAAAACGACCGGAACAGCCTGAATATTGTGAGGTTTCACCACGATGTCGTGAAATGAATTTTTCGAGGCCCAAATCCTCTCCGAAAGGAAGTTATTGAGCTTTTAAGTTTTTAGACCTAAATTTCTCCATAAAATCGTGCAACAACCAACCCAAATCACAACCAAACAACATCTCTGCTTATCCCACAAATAATCATAAGACCTAACACACAATTGTCTATCATTATGTCGATCCATCAGTCGTCTTAACACATTCCATTGGTCATTGCTTAACGGTTTAGTCTTGATTTTAGTAAAATCCCGCGAAAGATTCTATTTCTCGGTTTAAATCATAGACTTGTAAAATCGCGTGCATTCTACCACATCATGTCTTACTCTACTGACCCAGTGATTTCAGAAGTGCTTAAATTGTATGATGTTGTGGATAATAATGATAAAGGATGCTACACTGAACGATTAAAGATGTTTGAATTAAACAACGAGGATGTGAGATCTTCATGTTCTGAGTACAATGAGAATGAATTGCACCTGCTACAGAATGCCATGCAAATGGAATGCAGCATTGAGCCCTATCAACTACTTCATCTGCACCTCATACAGTTGTTATCCATAGTTGGGGATCGAACATGTAGTGCTCTTTTCCGCCAGGACTTACCTACATTGACAAGAAGCTTGCTGTTGAACTTAGAGCATTTAAAGCTGCAACTTACCAATGAAGAAGTTCAAAAAGATGGTTCCAGTGCAGCTCTTCAAGTAATCTACAAACAATTTCAGCCATTCATCAGTGGGGAATATTCAGCAGATTACGATCAACACTTGACTAGAATTTCCTTCAAAAAACATACTGGAATGGAAATTCAGGAATTCATTGAGACATTTATCCAACTCATGGATAATGTGGAAAAGTACATTGAGGAAACTGCACAAAAGGATGAAAAAGTGAATGAGTGTCAGGTGCAGTTGAGAGATTGTTGTGATAAGTTGGGTAATGTATCTATGGAAGAATCGGGTGTTGCTGAATGCAGAATGTTAGAGAAAACAAATAATGATGAGTCGGACAATGCTAAAATAGAGTCTTCATGCTCATGTTCACAAGAGAGAGAGGCGCACCAGTCACAACCCGTGCAAGCTAATGCAAAGGAACGCTCCATGGAAGCTTCGGATGTACCCAAGATAGAGATGCACCGGCCACAACCTATGCACGTTAATGCAGAGGAAAGTTGCATGAAAGTTTCTGCAGTACCTAGGTATGCATCTTCTTCTCAAAGTGATGATTATGAATTGCATGAGTACACTGCATTTGTGCCTGATGATTCCTTGACCACTGAACTCAATACCTATAAGGATCAAGTTGCCATATACGAACAGCGTGCTAAGTTTGAACTTACCACTCGTGAGCAGGAGATGGATATCCAAATGCGTACAATTATTAGAAAAAGTAATTTTAGAGAAGAAGTATTAAAACAAGAGTTAAACTCCTTACAAGAAAAGCTTTCCAAAACTGCTAAGCAAAAACACGAACTTCAAGAAAATGTTAAAATGCTTAAGCAAGAATTCAAGGCTAAGGAATCAAAACTTTTGAATGATTTTTCCAATCTAAAAACTTTGAAAAACAAGCTTGAAAATAAGTTGTACGTACAAGGGAATACCATTCAAACTGCTCACATGATCACTAAGCATCGAGTCTTAAGCGATAAGCATAGCATTCCCTTTGTTGAGGAACCAAATCCAGAGGTAATTAAAAAGGCTAGAAATGCTCATAAGGTGCTTTATGATGGTAATGAAATCCTTAAGCCTAGGCAGAAACCTAGTTGCGTTGAGTGCACTGAGGAAGATAAGAAATCTGATGAAGTCACTAGGGAGAAAATGAATAAGAATTTAGAAGATCCTGAGTGTAAAAAGAATAAGATAACGATTAAACCCCATAATTACACTAAAGAAAATTGGATCTCCTTGAACAAGTTTAAGCCTCAGACTTTATTAACCCCTGAACAAGTGTTCTGGAAAAAGGATTTAGATAAGCAAAAAGCAGAGAATCTTGTTGTAACGAACCCTCCCCTTAGGAAAATGCCTAGAGCGACTGTGTATCCTCCAAATACACCAATGCATCTTGTTCCTAGAACAATTGCCACTAAAAGCAAGACCTTAATTAGTCAATATGTTATCTTTCAACTATTTGTTGATTTTGAGAAAACTTGCAAGAAAAGGATCACACCCACTGGTATTACTGAAGGAGAAAGGGGTTTTGAGCAAACTAAAGAATGTTATTTAACTGAAGTCATGCCTTTCTTTAAACAACTAAAAGATCATTTTGAGAGTCTTAAAAAAGGAATGAATTCAGACATTAAAGAAATGGAAAAGGAATTTGATGCAATGATTGTTGAGGTTAGTGATTATGAGAGAGAATTAAAATATAATGAGATTGAGAGGAAGAACTTGCATACACTGAATGAGAATCTGATTTCTGAATGTATTGCTCAAGATGTGTTTTTCACTGCTACAAATTGTTCCATTAATGCTTCTCAATTTCATGAATTATCTGTTGCTCTGAAAGTCTCCCATGATCGTGTCATTGAGCTTGAAACAACAAATTCAAAATTGCATGAGAAAATAGAACAGGATGATCATGATAACTTGGTCAAACATTATTCTAAATTAGAAGTTGAACATCTTGCTTTGCAATTAAAACATCAACATCTCAAAGAAAATGTTAAAACCTCAAATATCAAGACATCCTCTGATGCTCCTGAGTTTGATGCAGTTTTTGAAATTAGCAAACGTGATGAACAAATTCGAGCTCATTGCCACACGATCAAAAGATTGAAAGCCCAAATTTCACAATAGAAAGGTGAAAAGAAGGATGTGACTGGTTCCCATATGCCTCCACCTTTAGATTCTCAGAATTTCCAACTTCAAAACATAATTGATAACTTGCAAAAGGAAAATGATTGTTTTAAAGCTGAAATTTCAAAGGTTAATGATCAAAACAAAGAGTTATGTGATTCATTTAAAGTTAATCATGATAAACAAATTGAAAAGATAACTTCTTTACTTAACAATATTGAGAATCTGAAGCGTGAGGTGAAAGGAAAGTTGCCAATCCCCAATTGCAAATACTCTATTCCTAAGGTTTCTGATTGTGATAAATATGCTATCGATATGTTATATATTCCTCCTCCCATTAGGAATAATGAACTTGCACATAAAGCATATCTCTCATACCTTAAGGAAAGTTTAAAGGGTCTTCGTGAGATTGTTGAAGATGAAAGATTAGAAAAACCTTTTGATAGTACTATTGCCTATGCCTGCATGGATGCCAAACGATCTCAGGAACTCTTAGAGTATGTAATTGTCACAAGTCCGAAATCTAACAATAGGCGAGATAGAATAGTTGTGCCTTGTTCTATGCCTAAAGCCAAGCATGTGACCCTTGATATGCCTTGTTCCATGTCGAAATTCAAGCAAGCAACCTTTGATGTGCCTCCTAGAATTTCAGATCCCAGCACTTCTAGACCAGGAATGCAGAAAGTAGTGAAGCCATGTAATGTTCCCATCGTTACTTCTACAGATGTTAAGATTGACACTAAAGTTAGCGGGTCAAAACCTAGAAGCAATGCAAAGAAGGATAGGATTACGCAAACTAAAAGTGATCATGATATGGAAGTAAAAGAACACCATAGGGACAAGAAGTTTGATTTGAACAAAAAGAATCGTGTTAGTTCTAGTATTAGCTCTAAGCTTACTGAAATTAATTCGAGGTCTTATGCTGTCTGCAAAACATGTAAAAAATGTTTATTTTCTGGTAATCATGATAAATGTGATGTGTTATTTCTGAGATCTAAGAATCATACCCCAGTTAAGAAAGTTTGGAAAGCAAAACAGATTAAGCAATCCTGGAAACCTACAGGGAAGGTTTTTACCAATGTAGGATTTCAGTGGAAGCCAACAAGTCGAATGTTCACGAATGGCAAACCTTGCTCTTTAACTAGATCCACTATGCCGAGAATAGTGCCTGTTAAGGTTTGGAAGCCAACTGGTAGAAAAATCCCTTTAAGCACAAAATGTCATTTGACTAAGTCTGATGCTTCTACTAGTTCAGCTCCTAGGGACAATGCCATTGCATCTAGGGTTTCTGCTGATTCAAAGACTGTTTGTGCTAACCAAAAGGAACCCATCAGCACGTGGGGATCCAATGTTTCCAATTCTCTGTCTTCGTCTGTTGTCCAAAGCAGGTCGTACAAATCGTCCCTTGGTATTTGGATTCGGGCGGCTCTAAACATTTGACTGGGCTCTTAACAATGATGTCTGTTCACTTCAGTTCAGGCCTCGTACTTCATCATAATGGTGTCTGCAGATAACACTTCAGGCCTCGTTCTTCAAAGAAAAGAAAAGTGTACGCTCTTCTGTGCGCTTTATCTTCAGCTTAAGAGAAATTCTCTCATGAATGGCCATACTCATCTACATTCTTCATCAACAAGCTTCATGTCTTTCTACGCTCATTCAATCATCAATTGGATCTATGTTCATTGGTGTCTACTCTTATTCACTTGTTAAATCAAAAATGGCAACTTCGGATGCAATTTTTGAGGGGGAGAAGAGTGAATATACTACATGATGATGGATGTTTGAATAATGGTTATACGACTTAATTTCTGATGATGATGAGTGTATATTCTTTTTGATGAAGAGTGAATATACTAAGGATAACTGGGATTCATTGTTTTGATTTTTGATGACTCTCCTCCAACGCCTAATGCTTCACTTACTAAGGATAATTGGGAATCAATGTTTGGGATTCATTGTTTTTCAAAGATATGTTTGATGAGTACTTTCAACCTTCGACGAATGTTGATCATCCAGCTTCTGAAGCTCATGCTCCGGTTTCTATTGATTCAACTGGTTCACCATCTAAGAAGTACTTCTTGGAATTCTCAAGAAACATTGTCTCCAGTTATTTCACAAGGCGTTTATAATGACTATCATGATATTGTAAGTTGCACTATTGAATAATGATCCGCTCTTTGGTATTCCTGTGCCAAATCTTCACGGATTGTTGTTCATGGATAATGATCCGCTCTTTGGTATTCCTTTGCCAAATCTTTACGGATTATTGTTCCTCTCATTGTGCACGCTATAAATCAACCACATGAACATTAAGTAAAATGACTACCTCATTCGCTCAGATCAGTCTCTACATGTATACCTTTAGGAAGAATGCATTAATGTCGAGAAATCATTTGTTCCGGTTCATTCAGTGGATCGACGTACATCCGATTGTATGTTTATTCACGTGTTGGGCATTTGACACAAGCTGATTACTTCGGAGTTAATCAATTATCACTTATTTGAGATTGAAGTTAAAATTCACAAAGGCGAGCTTAAGATGCAAATGCATGGAATTCTTCTTCAGTTTCAAGTTTGGTATATCAGGTTTTCTTTATCAGTGGTCACTTCAAATTGTGTACATATGGGTTGATAAAGATAGTCAGAGAGAGTTTCTATCGCAGTGGTCCTATGGCTCCTGGACACTCCAGTTCAGGACCCGCACTTCAAGACAGTCCCATTAGTTCATCCCTTATACCAAATTCTTCTCCAGAAACTCCATATGTACCTCCATCTGATGTTGAT
>BPTQ01000004.1:147936780-148071114 GCA_019973895.1 Chrysanthemum seticuspe
GGTCTCTGGTCGTGACAGTGGCTATGAGCATCCCAAGCTCATAGAACTGCAAATCTTCTGGTCATTAATCAACAAGAAGGACATAGAAATTGAAGCTCTGATATTGGATGACATGATGACGTTTCTCAAAAAGCTTGGCTCAAAGATTCCCTATGTCAGATACACAAAACTGTTGATCCAGAGAGCACTTGGACTTCATCCTGATATCCCCAAGAGGCTCAATGACCCCGACAATCACGACATGTTGACTGAGCCTATCCTGTCTGTCAGAATCAAGGAATCATCAACAAAGAAACAGGGTGCTGTGTTACCTGATCACCTACTGACTAACGAAATCAAGAAGCTTGAAACGTACAAAAGGTATCGGGTAGCAGTAAGAGAAGGCAAAGTTGGTCATCTCGATGAAAAGCCTTCTGGAACACCTACTAGGAGAACCAGAAGAGGAAGTGCTGGAAGTGCAGTAAGCACAGAGAGTCAGAGGAAGTATCCCAAAAGGAATCCTCCAAGAAAAAGGACTGTTCCTGCTAAGGAAGTTGTTCCTATTCCCATTCCCAAATCTGAACCGCAAAAAGAACTATTGGACGAAAGCTCTGAAGATACACAATCATACGAGGAGGTCCACTACTCTGAATCTGCAACCGAACCACCTTCCTCAGTAGCAAAACCTCCTAGTCCAATAGCTAAACATGGCAAAAGGAAGACTCCTGTACTTGTGCCATATGAAGAAAGCTCTGAAAGTGATGAAGAGCAACTGGATTTATCATACAGGAAGAAGTTTAAAATCGTTAGACACCTTCAAAAAGCTAAATAATTTGAACAAGATCAAATGGGTGGCCCCGGAGGGTCGAGTGGTGGTGTCCACTCTTCACCAGATCCTGATGCGGTTAATCGACCCGATAAGGGAACTGGTGCCACCACTCTTGTGCAACAGCAAAAGCTTGTGGAGGAGTCTACTGATTATAACATTGAGGAACCAGAAAAGGATAAGACAGAGAAAGAAAAGACTGATGAAGAAGCTCAGGCTCAGACGGAAGAAAAAGCTAAATCTGGACAAGATAACGAAGAGAATTATGATGATTATCTTCTCAACAGTCCAATTCGTTCCAAGGAGGATACTTCTGCACCTCCAAAGGACCCTGAGCCTCCTCATGTCTCCTCATCATCAGATTCATCATCTCACTCTTCACCACCACCGTCAAAAAGATCAACCAAATCATCATCCAAATCAGTGAAGAAGCCAACTCGATCTTGGATTTCTCATGCTCATAAAAGAATTGGGAATGCTGTCAAACAAGTCAGAAAGAAAGACATGCTCTACAGGAAGATGAATTTCTACGCTGATCAGATACAGTATATTCATGATGATATCGACAAGATGCAAGTTGAAAGGAAGTATGTACAGAAGCTCATGAAAGATGATCTCCAAGGGAAAATGGATGAAATGATCAAAGGTTACACTCACAATTACCTTGTTGACTTTGTTC
Organism: Chrysanthemum seticuspe; assembly: GCA_019973895.1. Lineage (NCBI taxonomy): Eukaryota > Viridiplantae > Streptophyta > Magnoliopsida > Asterales > Asteraceae > Chrysanthemum > Chrysanthemum seticuspe. The sequence goes on from BPTQ01000004.1 coordinate 147,938,265, forward strand.
CTAAAGTTACAAAGGAGTTATTCACCAAACAACTCTATCCGAATCTACTTCATCTGGCCAAGCAGACTATGAAATCAACACCAATGCACGTGAGCATCAATCCTGTTGATCCCATAATCTTTTCAGATGCTGAATTAGTTGACCGGCTGGTAGCTCAACTGTCCAAACGATCTGCAACACTTGCCTCTCACGAAGGTAAATTGATTGAAGCATTGCTGGAATATCAACTCAAAACAGCATGCCGAGAAGAAGCTGAAAGGCCAAAGCGTCCACGCGACGATGAAGATAAGGATCAGGATAAGAATGACGAGCATAAACGCTTGAAGAAGTCTGGTGAATCATCTTCTATGCAACCTCCACCCAAACGGACTCCAGCACAACAAAGGTCACCTCCTCGTTCTTCTACTGATAAACCTCAGGATTCTTCTGAATTACCACCCGAGACTTAGAAAACTGGTGATCACTTTGAGTATACGGGTGGTGACGATGAGGAAGTCCGTGAGCCCCCACAACAAACCACCTCTCCCAAACAAGTTCAGAAACCAGGATCCTCATCTAGGTCTAAACAAAAGAAGAAGAAGGCGCCCATGGTTGACGTCGTATCATGGCTAGATGATGATAAAACAGAGGAATTTGAATGGTTCTCTACACTTGTTAACTCAACTCCCTACCCTGATGAAGGTCAAGATCTGGTAGATGGTAATACATTGGAGCATACTAAGATTTTGCAAGAAAAGTTCCATGTGAAGAAGATGACGAAATCCGAGTTGAAGCGAATCAAGAATGAAGCATTTCAACTGGTAAAAGATCGCTCGGAAAGTGCCCTCGAGGTCGAATATCACCTTGATAACATTGCTCGAGCTATGTCTAACAACATGGATTGGCTCAACCCAGAAGCAAACATCGACTTCACCAAACGGGACAATCCTCCATATTACACCGACTGGTCTAAACCTCTACCAACAATTGGCCAACCAGATGAACCTAGGATTCCATTCAGATATTTCTTCAACAAAGACTTGGAATTTCTTCTACACGGTGGTGATGGCTCAAGGAAATACGCTACATCTTTGACACTTCCATTCCCAGCAGCAATATACTCAAACTGCATAGCTATCGAGGAAAGAGCTAATCACTTGTTCTGTAACAAAGTGGAAGCATACGACCGAGATGCAATATACGGGATTCATCATTGGCCGGAACGCCGAAGAATCTACTACAGAAGCTGCCAGGTTCAGAAGTCTCAACATGCAGTGTTCAGTACTAAGGATATCGTTGCCATCAAACACGTTGATCTTTCGACCAAATGGGACTACACTTTTCTCAAGAAGATTGTGGTCAAAAGGCAAGATGAACGGGATTATGCATTCTCTGAAGCTGACTTTGAGAATTTGTCTATCAACGACATTGAAGACATGTACCTTGCCAAAGTACAGGGTCGCATGAGACAATTTTCAACCGAAGTACAACGTGAATTCATCAAGTCATTACTCATCTTCATCAGACGCATAGTCATCAAAGAACGTGTAGAAGATCTCCAGCTTACAGTTGAATCATATCAGACCCGTGTTAACTTCACTCCACCTCAGCTTGATCTTCCCGACATCAACCAGCTCTCACAATATACACTCATCAGCAAACCATTCGGCGTCGTTTACCGCAGTGAACTTCAACGAAATTGCTTAATGGCGTGTAGTGATCTTCACAAGTTTGGGGATCACACTTTGAAGATGGTTAGGGACGGATTGGCTTATAGGTTGAAGGATATACGTCAAAAGATTGGGTCTCCTAAGCGATGGAATTCTCAGGATCGAAGGGATCTGAGGAGGATCATCAAAATGATTGATGAAAGGTTGTATAAAAGGGATCAGTTCAGAACTTTGGAAAGCTTTGTTGGTGGTCGACCCAGGATTAACATCACCGGCTATCAACGCCCAGTTCGCACTCCTGGAAACATCACTGGACTTCCTGGTACCCCTTGAACTGCTTCTTTCATTATAAATTTGGATGTGTGATTATATATGTCAATGGCTTGTGCACACATAACAGTGTACAACCCGTAATTGTCAAGAAAGGACCCTGTAGTACGTTTCAGTGCCACAATCCTTACGAAAGGAGCTAAAGCTTCTTACTTTTGAGTAAAACCTATCAAACCTTTCATTTTTCAAGGTTTTGCTCAAAAGGACAAGTACTTCCCCGTATGATTTTCAAAACCTCGACCGTTTATTTCACTTGTTGAGGGGGAGTACTTGAGTTAAAACTTTGTTCACAAATTGTTCATAGTGGTCATCTTCCCGCAACACTCGAAATGGTCATATTTATTCTCAACTTTTCAAAAATAACATTTTATATGCCATTTTTGAGGGGGAGAAAATTATGTGATAAGAAATATGTTGTGTAAATGCAAATGAATCTTTGTGTAATAGACTTAACCAACGAATTGACGGTACTAAACTGTTTGTAACTCAAAAAGACTTGTCCGGGACGGGTAATAATTTCAAGCTAGTTCGCTAGTAATGTAAACGTGTCTCGCAAAGGACTTGTCCAAGTAGAAAGTACCATTCGAGAAACTCTTGGTAGACATGAACTCTGACGGGTATGACAACCTTTCAAGGCTTGTCTACACCTTCAAGGTAGTTATTAGAGCTAGTTGTCACCTAAAAGCTGACAATGTAACTCTTTAACTATGCAACGTAACCGTGTCTCGCGGGGAATTGTCTATCTTGAGTTGATCAATTCATAAAGTGCGCTGATGAGTGTGTAAATACTCATCATTTTTGTACAAAATAAACTGCAAAATCATCTGAAAACACTCAGAAACACATCAAAATGATCAAAATATCACAAATCAGTGTTTTATGTGTTTTAAATACAAAAATATCAAAATCAGATGAAAAACATATCAAATTTGCAAAAATTGCAGTTTTAGTCCCCCAAGTTTATAAAATTGTCAAAAATAGTCCCTGAGCCCGAATTTCAAAAGTATAAATCACCAAAGGTCTTTTTAAAATCATAAATTGTCATATTTAGTCCTTTGGTGGAAAATCTAAAAGTTTTGAGAAAATTACAGTTTGGTCCCTGAGCTTTTAAATTGGTCAAATTTAGTCCTTGGAAATTTTCAAAAATGTCAAACTAGACCTTGGACTATTAAATATTGGCAAAACCAACCCTTGACTACATTTTCATAAGTTACATGATTGGTCCTTTGGTTTTGAGAAGTTGCATATTTGGTCCTTGTGTTTAATAATCCAAACAAACCCATCCGGACCTAAATATTTACCCAAGCCCAATTATTAACCCTTGGCCCAAAAACCTTTACCCGGTCCAATCCTGTGACCCGACACCCAAACCCATTTGTTTAAACTAAATAACCCGCCCCCCTAAAACCTGCAATCCCCGACAACTATGTCTGTCTCCCCCCTCCTCCAGCCACCTAAAACAACCCTACACCACCATTTGTCTCCCCCCCACCTCACCTACCTACCCAAGAGCATTAATTACATCTCTTTCCCTGTCCCTGATATCAAAAGCAATTTTGGCGCCAAATCCTCTCAACGGTCAAGATGGCTCAATATCAATCCAATGGCTATTATTGTTGCTGGGATTTGACCAGAAGAGAGAGAGAAAGACTTTTGAGCATAAAAGAGTCCAAGAGGAAGCAAGTTTGATAGTTAGTTTTTTCAGTTTTTATAAAATGTATGTCGATTTAGTAGCAATAGCTTAATCTAAGTTTTAAATTGTAATTTTCTAATTCTATGTACTCAGTTTCAAGTTATTCTATCAATACAAACCATTTTCAGTCATAAATTTGTGTGGTATTTTCATTTCATGTATTTCACTCAACTGTTGAAAAGTGCAAAGCCCAAGTCTTATGAATAAGCTTCAATAAGCTTGTCTATAAGCTCAAACAAGTTTACATTAACTTATCACTGGTTTCTGAAAGCTCATTTTTAAGTTTCAAATAATTTCACTCAAAAGTGCTTAAAGTCAACAATAGTCAACTGTGATGCTCATTGGGTTTGGTTATGAACAATGATGATGCAGAGGTTTACTTGGGGTTGGATTAAACTAGGATTAGAGTATTTTTAGGTTTGGTTTTAGCCTGCTACAACAGCTGGACCTCTGTAAGTTTTTGTCCCATTCACATTTTCAAGTTAGCTTACATAATATGTTTGTGATAGAATTTGTAGTCATTCATAGTTAAAACCTGTTTTAATAGTTGTCTTTAAGTTAAATAAGTATAGTATGATCATTGATTTATGCTTATGCAGTCTTTAGCTTAGTTTTTGTTTGAAAAACAGTTAATCTAGGGTGTTTGGAATTGCTGTAAAAAATGTGTTAGAAGCTTAGACAGAGGTAGTTAACTGTTGGTTCATGCTCATTAGGTCCATACTAACTCATTAGATTCAAAATATTGAACCTGCACTTGCTCAATAGTCAAATTCATCTTTTAACCATCTTCACAGATTCACTGTTGGAATTTTGTGAATCAAATCATTTATTTTGTGTTTAAGAATCACTAATCTAGCTTGCAGAAGTCTTAATACATCATATAACATCATAATCATCTCATAAATTAGGATCAAACTTCACAAAAGTCAACTTTCAGATTTACTTCAAAAAGTCAAATTGCAATTCTCAGTTTGGAGTCCAAATGGAGGATTTTTCATGCACTCAGTTCTAGGTCTATTCAAGTGAAAATTGTATGTTTAAAAACCTCAGCTGGCCTTGTTTCTTATTAGCAATTTCTCAGATTTTTACCAAATTTTTAGCAGCTTCAAAAGGGCTTATCAAAATGAGCCTAGATGCCCTGTGCAGGGCATCACACCTGCACAGGTTTTACACAGGTTTTGCAAAGCTCACAGAAAGCTCATGAGAGCTTGTGTTGAGCTGATTTTTGGCTTATAGAATCTCACCCAGGTCTTTTCCATGTCCCAATTGCTTGTTTTCATTTTTAGCTTATTTTGGAGCTTATGCAGTGGCTTAAAGTAGACCCCCCTTTAACTGTTTCTGCCATAAGCTCATCACATTTAATCTGATCAAACTTGTGATTCAGTGGTATTAGCTTGTTGTTTGTTATTGTATTTTGGTTATCTTAGCTTATTGTAGCTTCATTTTCAGTTTGGTAGCTTTTGGATCTCTTTTGCTTATCAAAGTGCTTATTCCATTAAGCACTTGCACATCAGTTGCAATTCCTCCCACACAAGCCCATGTTTTTCCATTTTTCTTAGCTTCCTAATATTGTTTTAGACTTTTCCTGAAATTTTCATATTTTTCTAAGTTGTTTTGCTATTTTTCTTGATTTTAACTAGTTTTTAAGTATTTTTAAATAGCATTTAATACAAAAAATTAAGAAAAGCTTCAAAAAAGTAATTTTTCTATTCTCTTAAGTTTAGATAAATATTAGAAGCCTAAAAAGTATTTTTCTATAATTTTCTTAGCTTAAATAGTATTTTCTAGCATTTAAATTAGTTTTAAATAGTTTTAAATTAATAATAAATACATAAAAAGTCTAAAAAATATATTTTCAGTTTTAAAATTAGTTTTATCATATTTTAGATTTTTCTAAGTCTTAAGTTAATTTTTCTAGCCTTATTTTGTATTTTCTCTTATTTTAGAGTATTTATAAATAGTTTAAATTAGATTTTAATTAATAATAATTAGATAAATAGTGTTAAAAATAATTTTCCTTTTCTAATAATTTTCTTATATCATTAGGTTTGTAAAAATGTATTTTTCATATTTTTAGGATCTATATTGTATAAGTTTCACTTTTTATTTAATACGTTTACGTTATTTGTATTTAAACGTAAGTTTTTAGTTTTAAGTTTTAAACGTTCATCACTTTAAAAATAGTGATAGCGTTTATTTAATATTTTTTATCTTTTTAATTTTCTTAATTTGCATTTAAGTCGCTTTTAGTTATAATCTTTTTCCTTAGTATAATTATCCTATCCAAATCCTTTCTGATCGCTATCATTAGTGGTCATTCTATCGTCTGATCATGTGTTTAACACACCATTGAGTCTCCGTGGGACATAACGACCCGGGAATCCCCTGTATTCTCTGATCTTAATTGTATTTGTGTCTGAGCAGTTTTAAGTCTTGTTAAGACTTGACTGTTCAGCGCGGATCAAATTTTGGCGCCGCTGCCGGGGAGGCTTTAGCGTGTGTTTAGCCATTTTCAGACCCATTCTTGCACATACCCCATCTTTTGTAAAAAGTTTTTTGTAAAGTTTTCAAAAATCCCAAAAGTTCATTAACACTTTTCCTAAAGTGTTAAAAACGCCAAAAATATTTTCATTCTTTGTTTTTATCATCATGTTTTTCAAAAACACCAAAAATATTCCTCTTTACCCTCTTACCTTTTTGATTCTTCATTTCTTACCCTCTGATAACCTTTGATTCTTTCTATGTCTTATCCTCACCCTCTTGGTTGCCACTGGTGTGGTGGTCCTTATAATGGTGGCAATTGCCCCAGTTGTAGCGTGGTGGAATCAGGAAACGGGTCTGTCTATAACCAAGATCCCTATTCCTACCATGACACGACTGATTTATTCCATCAGCTACCACACTGTGAGACTCAGCAGTTTTATTGTTGTGAGTACTGTGGTGGTTCACATTCCAGTTCTGATTGTCAATCAGGAAACACGCTTGTCTATGAGCAGGTTCCTGATAACAATTATGACTACAACACATACCACTCACAGCCACATCAGTTGTACTGTTGTGAGTATTGTGGAGGTCCTCACCCTAGCTCGGATTGTCAAACAGGGAACCCATTTCCTTGTAACGATTACGGCTCTTCATATCATGACCAACCTCTACAGTACCAGCCTGATTCACTTCCTCAAAATCTTCTCCTTGATCTTTTGGATTTAGTGAAAGATTTGAAGGAATCTAAACACTCCCATGATAATCCAAATGAAAAATCAATGGAAGTTTTGTTAGCCGAAGAGCGGGCTGCTAAATTAGATTCCCAGATTGCGTTTGAAAAATCTGTTAGGGAATCAATTGCAATAGAAAAAGCGGCCAAATCTAGCTCTCGATTCCGTTTCATTCCTGATGATGATGATGATGAAGATATCCTTGATATCCTACAATTTTATAACAGTTCATCAAGTTCATCAGTTGAGACTCCTTCCATGAAAAGTCAGGGAGAAAAGACTATGATGGAATTACTAGCAGAAGAACAAATGTTAAGCATTAAACATATGTATGCTAGTCCGTCTAACCTCCCTCAGTCTGTTGCTATCACACCTGATATTCCTACTCACTCTCTAAACATGGGGGATGAGCTTCTTAGCACTATTCCAGAAATGGAATCGTCTAGTGTTGAGGACCTTATCCCAATCCCGAGAGAGTCACAGGGAATTTCTGATCATCTGTGTGATATCCCTTTCCCTCTTGAGTGTTCTCAAGATCATTTTGAAACTTTCTCTGATCTTAGCGACGATTGTGCTTCATATGGAGACATCGAGTACGTTGAGGCATCACTTCCTCAATCTGATGCTGATCCCCTTTTTGAGGAGTTCTCCGGTGAACTCACTCACATCAATCCACTCTTTGATCTCGAAGCTGATCTGGGAGAGACTGAAAGTCTCATTGATAATGATCGTTCACTCACTTCTTACCCTAACAGTCCAAATGAGAATGTTAATCACTTTGTTCCTGAAGCATTCAAAACAACTCTCACTAATCCTCTATTTGAATTCAGCTCTGAATTCACTTCAATTTCTGAGAATCCACTCTTTGACACTCAGATTGAGGATAGTGATGAGCCCACAATGGAACAAGAGTTCACAAATTCACATTATGTGATTGATTCTCTTCATGAGGAGTTCTCCGGTGAACTCTCTCATATCATATCTCCGCTGGAGTATGATTGCGTGGATGGCAAAAATCATGATCGGGGGGAGAGAATCTCAATTTGCATAGTTATGACAAATCTTCCCACCCTCCCAACCGAGATGCCTTCCAACCCAAAGAGCTCAACCGATAAAATCCAAATAAGTGCAACTGCACTTAATTCCGAGGAAGAAGATCTAGTCATGATTGTTATCATGATTTTCTTTCTTTTCTTCACCTACTCGGTGACTTCCTCTCTTCTTCACTCCTTCGGGAGTGAGGACACTATCTTTGACCCCGGCATTTTCGTTTATCATTTGTGAGCCGGGTCTGTCTTTCTATGTATATCTCATCGGTGTGGAACTTTCTCGTGCTTCAAGGTTTATCCAAACATCTTGATTGAAAGTCCGATGGAGATTGTTTCTTCCACTTTGCTTCCCCATGAACCAATGAATTCGGGGTCGAGTCAAGCTAGCGACTCGGAAATCAAAAACAGTAGCACGCACCATATGGGTTTTCACCCATATTTCTGTCTTCTTACCCCTTTCTACCACCTAAGTGTGGGGGTGATGCCCCACAGGTTATATATATATCTATACATATTTCTAAAAAAAAAAAAAAAAAAAAAAAAAAAAAAAAAAAAAAATCCTTTCAAATAATGGCCGTAGTATTTCCCTTTTACGTTCTTTGTTTCGGCATAACCGCCGGTACTTTGAATATCGAGGGCGATATTCATTTCTAAGTGTGGGGGGGAATTCTCACGAATTTCATATATTATCTACCCAATTCCCCCGTTTTTGGCCAAAATTTTTTTTGGAGTAAGTGTTTTACACTTACTCATTTGGTTATCAGTCCGCCATGTCTGTAAGACTAAAGGATTGGCTAATCCAGGAGCAAACGGCTCTTGGTAAAGATATATCAAATCCGTTTATATGGCTTGCAATTTGCCCAAAATTGTATGGTTCTCAACTCACCATATCCTAAAAAGTGAAGAGTTGGCTAGCCCGCAAGATTATGGCTTGTGGTAAAGGCTGTGGAAAAACCATAATTGGTAATCAGCTCACCAAAGATAATCCTGATAATTTATCTAAGAGTTGGCTAGTCCAGAAGGGTACGGCTTCTGGTAAAGACTAATCAAATCCGTTTACAGCTTATGATTTGCTCAAAATCATTTGGTTATCAGTGTACCAAAGTTCTTACTTGAACTAAAACATTTGGCTACTCCAGAAGTGATGGCTTTTGGTAAAGAGATTAAAATCCATTATGTTTTCTCAAATCATTGCTAGGGACTAGCAATATCTCAGTGTGGGGGATTGATGAGTGTGTAAATACTCATCATTTTTGTACAAAATAAACTGCAAAATCATCTGAAAACACTCAGAAACACATCAAAATGATCAAAATATCACAAATCAGTGTTTTATGTGTTTTAAATACAAAAATATCAAAATCAGATGAAAAACATATCAAATTTGCAAAAATTGCAGTTTTAGTCCCCCAAGTTTATAAAATTGTCAAAAATAGTCCCTGAGCCCGAATTTCAAAAGTATAAATCACCAAAGGTCTTTTTAAAATCATAAATTGTCATATTTAGTCCTTTGGTGGAAAATCTAAAAGTTTTGAGAAAATTACAGTTTGGTCCCTGAGCTTTTAAATTGGTCAAATTTAGTCCTTGGAAATTTTCAAAAATGTCAAACTAGACCTTGGACTATTAAATATTCGCAAAACCAACCCTTGACTACATTTTCATAAGTTACATGATTGGTCCTTTGGTTTTGAGAAGTTGCATATTTGGTCCTTGTGTTTAATAATCCAAACAAACCCATCCGGACCTAAATATTTACCCAAGCCCAATTATTAACCCTTGGCCCAAAAACCTTTACCCGGTCCAATCCTGTGACCCGACACCCAAACCCATTTGTTTAAACTAAATAACCCGCCCCCCTAAAACCTGCAATCCCCGACAACTATGTCTGTCTCCCCCCTCCTCCAGCCACCTAAAACAACCCTACACCACCATTTGTCTCCCCCCCACCTCACCTACCTACCCAAGAGCATTAATTACATCTCTTTCCCTGTCCCTGATATCAAAAGCAATTTTGGCGCCAAATCCTCTCAACGGTCAAGATGGCTCAATATCAATCCAATGGCTATTATTGTTGCTGGGATTTGACCAGAAGAGAGAGAGAAAGACTTTTGAGCATAAAAGAGTCCAAGAGGAAGCAAGTTTGATAGTTAGTTTTTTCAGTTTTTATAAAATGTATGTCGATTTAGTAGCAATAGCTTAATCTAAGTTTTAAATTGTAATTTTCTAATTCTATGTACTCAGTTTCAAGTTATTCTATCAATACAAACCATTTTCAGTCATAAATTTGTGTGGTATTTTCATTTCATGTATTTCACTCAACTGTTGAAAAGTGCAAAGCCCAAGTCTTATGAATAAGCTTCAATAAGCTTGTCTATAAGCTCAAACAAGTTTACATTAACTTATCACTGGTTTCTGAAAGCTCATTTTTAAGTTTCAAATAATTTCACTCAAAAGTGCTTAAAGTCAACAATAGTCAACTGTGATGCTCATTGGGTTTGGTTATGAACAATGATGATGCAGAGGTTTACTTGGGGTTGGATTAAACTAGGATTAGAGTATTTTTAGGTTTGGTTTTAGCCTGCTACAACAGCTGGACCTCTGTAAGTTTTTGTCCCATTCACATTTTCAAGTTAGCTTACATAATATGTTTGTGATAGAATTTGTAGTCATTCATAGTTAAAACCTGTTTTAATAGTTGTCTTTAAGTTAAATAAGTATAGTATGATCATTGATTTATGCTTATGCAGTCTTTAGCTTAGTTTTTGTTTGAAAAACAGTTAATCTAGGGTCTTTGGAATTGCTGTAAAAAATGTGTTAGAAGCTTAGACAGAGGTAGTTAACTGTTGGTTCATGCTCATTAGGTCCATACTAACTCATTAGATTCAAAATATTGAACCTGCACTTGCTCAATAGTCAAATTCATCTTTTAACCATCTTCACAGATTCACTGTTGGAATTTTGTGAATCAAATCATTTATTTTGTGTTTAAGAATCACTAATCTAGCTTGCAGAAGTCTTAATACATCATATAACATCATAATCATCTCATAAATTAGGATCAAACTTCACAAAAGTCAACTTTCAGATTTACTTCAAAAAGTCAAATTGCAATTCTCAGTTTGGAGTCCAAATGGAGGATTTTTCATGCACTCAGTTCTAGGTCTATTCAAGTGAAAATTGTATGTTTAAAAACCTCAGCTGGCCTTGTTTCTTATTAGCAATTTCTCAGATTTTTACCAAATTTTTAGCAGCTTCAAAAGGGCTTATCAAAATGAGCCTAGATGCCCTGTGCAGGGCATCACACCTGCACAGGTTTTACACAGGTTTTGCAAAGCTCACAGAAAGCTCATGAGAGCTTGTGTTGAGCTGATTTTTGGCTTATAGAATCTCACCCAGGTCTTTTCCATGTCCCAATTGCTTGTTTTCATTTTTAGCTTATTTTGGAGCTTATGCAGTGGCTTAAAGTAGACCCCTCTTTAACTGTTTCTGCCATAAGCTCATCACATTTAATCTGATCAAACTTGTGATTCAGTGGTATTAGCTTGTTGTTTGTTATTTTATTTTGGTTATCTTAGCTTATTGTAGCTTCATTTTCAGTTTGGTAGCTTTTGGATCTCTTTTGCTTATCAAAGTGCTTATTCCATTAAGCACTTGCACATCAGTTGCAATTCCTCCCACACAAGCCCATGTTTTTCCATTTTTCTTAGCTTCCTAATATTGTTTTAGACTTTTCCTGAAATTTTCATATTTTTCTAAGTTGTTTTGCTATTTTTCTTGATTTTAACTAGTTTTTAAGTATTTTTAAATAGCATTTAATACAAAAAATTAAGAAAAGCTTCAAAAAAGTAATTTTTCTATTCTCTTAAGTTTAGATAAATATTAGAAGCCTAAAAAGTATTTTTCTATAATTTTCTTAGCTTAAATAGTATTTTCTAGCATTTAAATTAGTTTTAAATAGTTTTAAATTAATAATAAATACATAAAAAGTCTAAAAAATATATTTTCAGTTTTAAAATTAGTTTTATCATATTTTAGATTTTTCTAAGTCTTAAGTTAATTTTTCTAGCCTTATTTTGTATTTTCTCTTATTTTAGAGTATTTATAAATAGTTTAAATTAGATTTTAATTAATAATAATTAGATAAATAGTGTTAAAAATAATTTTCCTTTTCTAATAATTTTCTTATATCATTAGGTTTGTAAAAATGTATTTTTCATATTTTTAGGATCTATATTGTATAAGTTTCACTTTTTATTTAATACGTTTACGTTATTTGTATTTAAACGTAAGTTTTTAGTTTTAAGTTTTAAACGTTCATCACTTTAAAAATAGTGATAGCGTTTATTTAATATTTTTTATCTTTTTAATTTTCTTAATTTGCATTTAAGTCGCTTTTAGTTATAATCTTTTTCCTTAGTATAATTATCCTATCCAAATCCTTTCTGATCGCTATCATTAGTGGTCATTCTATCGTCTGATCATGTGTTTAACACACCATTGAGTCTCCGTGGGACATAACGACCCGGGAATCCCCTGTATTCTCTGATCTTAATTGTATTTGTGTCTGAGCAGTTTTAAGTCTTGTTAAGACTTGACTGTTCAGCGCGGATCATGCGCGCTCTTTCCTCACTGTGCAGATTTCCGTAAAAACTCCTAAGCACATGTGGAGGGGGAGTATTTCTGAAAATCTAAAACTCTTGAAGTTTTCAAACATGTTTTTCATTCACAAACACTTTGAGAGATTTTCTTGAAAATTGGTTTTATGGCAACATAGGTTAGTCATGGAGTTATAAGGTGACTAAGGTTAGGAATAACCGTCCTATGATCCGCCAGAGCCGGAGGGATCTACCCAAGGACATCACAAATAGTTAGTACTTAGAAGTCCTTAGGTACGATTATAAAAAGGAGAAAATTAGAATCGGAGAAAGAAGGAGTTGAAGAATTAAAAAGAAATGCAAAGAAAAGGGTGAAAAGAAATAGCCCTCCAAATTATTCAACTTAAGGCAGACACCGGGTTCAATTCATATGCTACTGGTTGTCACTTAGTGACGCCGGTATTGAAGATTAAAAGTCATCATGGACCCAGTGACGCATGCACTATACCTTCTTAGCCACTCAAGTTTCTCTCAAAAGAAGCTTGTTTCATTCTCACAGGGAACCCTACGTAAACTATTGGCTTTCTATTAGAGATCGCTGGTATTGAAGAAGGAGACCCTCTCCCTAGTCTCCGCTCAGGAAAACCAAAACGCACTATTGAGTCTAGAGCCACGAGATTCATCAAAAGATCTCTTAGGTACACTTGACATTTTATCACTCGATGTTCAACAAAAAGAACGTCAGTGGTACGTTATCGAGTCCTTCACAGATCTTAGCAATCTGTCGAGAACATTTATGAGAGGTTCACATATGTGATCCTCAGTGATTGAATGGAAACTCCTGCCAGGGTCAATATCAAACAGCCCTGATAGCAGGTCACTTCGGTAACTCCCCGTGGATTACGCTTAGTGTGTCTCAAACGGTCTACAGTCGTGAGGTGATGCTTCGGTGTACCTCAGCGACTCATCTAAACTGTAGGTATACTTCGGTATATTGTGTTATCTCACTTGTGGGACTCTAGTTCAGGAACGGCCTTTGTGAGAATTAGAGTTGTGTTTTCACACTATGCTGTTAACACTCTCGAAGTTCAAACTTGTAAGTGCCGGAATCCGCTTATTACTAACCGTTTATATGTTTTCTTCTTATGGAAGCTCTGGAGCGGAATGATCGTGCAGATTCTTCTCATGCTCACGCCTACATCATCACTAATGGAAGTTCTATCCAAAAGAAACACAACAGTCAAAATGATTCTTCATCAAATCAAAGAATCTACAAAGTTAAAGACTTAAAGAACTTCATCAGTACTGAATTCCAACGTCAAAGAGCGTGTGAGCATGTTGAAGAATGACGTAGAGACACTGGAGCAATGAAGCAGACCTGAGGCAGAATTGATGCAGACTACAACATACTATCACTTTCATCACAAAGAACAATGATCAAAGAACAAAGTTAAAGATGACGTCAAAGCATAACTGTTCAAAGACAACTATCTCTCTACACTGGGGAGATTGTTCGAATCAAGGCAATTCTTCTCACAAGAAAGAAGAATGTCAGAAGACGTCAAAGCTACTATTACATCAACGCCTTCACCGTTTTTCATCACCAACACTTGAGGGGGAGATTGTTGGAATCACTCCTAAACCTTAATTCAAGTGTTTATTACTCATATGTAATAGGTAGCTTATTATGGCCTTTATGTTTGTTTAAGGTCTAGCTTATGTAGAAGGCCCATAAGCTTAGGCCCATGTCCAATAAGGAAAAGGGAAGGAGTGGGAGTGTTGCCCTAACTCCTTGCCTATAAATAGTCTTGTATAACCCTCACTTGAGGGTTGGTTGTTCAATTTATTCCTTTCACTACACTCTACGCATAACCGGTTACAATATTTACGTGTGTGTGTTTGATATATTGTTCAATCGCCTTTATCTCTTTCTAGTAAGCTTGTGTTGTAAAACTAGTGACCTATCAAATACACATTCGATGTACTAGATAAAAGAAGAGATTCGCACATCGAACGGTTTTTCCAATAGTATTTTTTTTTCAATCAGATATACTTTTTGTGTTTGAAAACATGAATATATATTCGATGTGCTAGAGAAAAGAAGGTTTGCACATCGAACGGTTTTTCCAAAAGTATTCGTCAATTCCAATCCTGGACCAAGGTTGATTCACGAGTGAATCGCCCCATCGTTTCTATCCAGTTGTCACAAGCTTGATCTTTAGAAAAGATCTCACATGTCACCCACCAAGAGCTTGTATGATGTTGGCTCTAGAAGGATTTCCATCTTCATCGTAAATACTTTACATATCGCTCGGATGTTCTGGCAATACTACAAGGATAATGCGTAGGACTCTTAAATATATTCTCACTTTCCACATTGTGTGAAACAGCGAGTCTTCATTAATTTAGTGTCCTAATGAGATATTATGGATGATCTCGTGGCTCTAGACTCAATAGTGCACATTTGGTTCCTATGTCGGAGACTAGGGAGAGGGTCTCCTTCTTCAATATCAACAATCTCTAAGAGAAAGTCGATAGATTATGTCGGTTCACCGTGAGAATGAAACAAGCCCTTTTAAGAGGAACTTGAGTAGCTTGGGAAGTTTAGTGCAGTGCGTCACTGGGTCCATGACATCTTGTCTTCAATACCAGTGTTACCTTAGTAAACACCAGTAGCATATGTATTGAACCCGGTTACTGCCCTAAGGTTGAATTATTGGAGGGCTATTTCTTTTCACCCTTTTCATATTCATTTCTTTTTCATTCTTCAACCCCTTTAGTGCTTACCGAGATTTCATAACTAGAACCTTGTTGGGTTTATTCCAGTACTAGCTCTGTCTCAGTCCGCACTCTTCCCATATCTCACTTTTCTCCTTTTTTCATCATACCTAAGGACTCTACACTATCTAGTGGATTGTCCCTGGGTAGATCCCTCCGGTTCTGGCGGATCGTGGGAACTAATACCTAACCTAACCATCCTTATAACTCCATACATAAAGTAAAATGATCGGTCTTTTGGTACAGTTCATTCCTTCTCGAAACCAATTGAAAAATCATTTGGAAACTCCAATCAAGGTACTTGCGATATAAAATCAAAACATTTTGTACCTTAATTGTTTTTGATCATTTAGAAATGCTCCCCCTCAACATGTGCATATGATATTGAAATTGTTTGGCACATGGAGGCAAGAGTTCTTTGAAATATTTTCTTTGAAATAATTTCTTGATCACAATTTCTTTAGAAAAAGCCTTTTGATTTTTCTATGGTAAATTCTCCCCCTCAATATGTGCATAGGATATTTGAAATCATTTTATCACATAGAGGCAAGAGTTCATTTGAAGCACAATCACGATCACAAAATACTATTTAGAAACCATTTGCTCCCCCTCAATATGTGCTTCGAGATTCGAAAGCGTTTAGCACATATGAGAGAGCAGCCTGCACATTTGAATCAAATCGATCATCAATTATCAGATTTCATTATTAAATCACAAATTCTCCCCCGATCAAAAATATCAAACCCTTTGAGATTTTGGATCCCAAGTGATTTAATAAGGTTTATAAAACATTGGAGAATATGTGGCCAGGTTTAAATACTCATCATGTTTTTGGATAAATTCTCCTCCTCAACATGTGCATCGTGTGTTTGAAATCGTTTGGCACATGGAGGCAGGAGTGCCTTTAAAGGACTAAAACCAACTCCATTTAAACAGATAAGAGATTTAAATCACTATCTCTCCCCCGATCAAAAATTTCAAACCTTTTGAGATTTGTGATCCCAATTGATTTAAATCATTTAGAAAACTTTAGGGGAAAGACGTGGCAAGATTTAATTTTTGAAAAATGACAGATAAGGATCATTTTAAGACATTAAAGATTGTTAGTGTCAGGTATGATAGTTTTTAAGAGATCTTTAATTAAAATAAAACAATTTCACAATCAAACAAGAACAGAAAAAATTTCATTTTGAAAGACCTTGATTCAAAAGAAAAATCATACCATGACATAACATTAAATCTTTAGATCACCACATTTTAACGTGCAAACGGACTTTTATGAAGAAATATTGTTTGAAAATAATTTAAATTAAATCACTCTCCCCCTCAATCGATGACCGAAGTCGTTGATTGAGTGACTTAAGTTTTGATAAAATGAAGTCCGGTGATTTTCAAAGTTAAGTCCAAATAATTTTCAAAACAATATTTTCCATTTTCAAAACAATTTAATCAAATTTTATCAAAATTGTTTAAAAATGGTATCCTGCACAAAGATTCGTTAGGTGGTTGAGCTGCTTCTGTTGATGTTGTTGCTGTAGGGCTTGGAAGAAAAACCGTCTGCAAATGCAGTGAGACTTCTTACGTTGCATTTTAATGCCAACTGAGGTCAAATTAAGCTCCATTTCTTCAATCACTTAGAAGAAAACCATCTGCTGATGCAGTGAGACCTCTTACGTTGCATATATGCCAACTCTCCATAGAAGTCCGATTATCCAATCATCTTCAACTATGGGATCCGGATCGGGAACATTCTTATCAACCATGATATCTGCATACGTTAGTGAACATACATACAAATATATGGTGGTCGACAACACCCAAACAGCAATCGACTAATAAAAGTCAATTCAACATATCAATCAGTTCATATAAGGTATGGGAATAATGTGTTAATCAATCTATAATCATCTAATCTTAACAATCACATCCTAGAAACCTAGTCCTTCAACATAGGCAATTAGATTTTTTCAGATAAGCACGTAGGATGATTAAGAAAGTCCGTTAGAAGATGTAAAATTGAGAAACATTCTCCCCCTCAATCAATGACTTATTTTCTGAAGATTTTAAAAGTGCTGAAGTCATTGATTGAGTTTGCAAATTTTATAAAAACTCTGAATCTGATTGTTTTTAAAGCAACTCATTTTTACCACCATTTTGTTAAAAACAACAAATATTTTTCTGAAGAATTTATAGAAAGAAAAACATTTGTGTAGGAACAACAGTCCTTCGACATACTTTCCTCATTTTGTTTTAGGATAAGTGCACGAAATATTTGAAAATTGGTTTAGCGCAGCACTTTCCTTTCAGAAGAGCGGGTTGCTATCTGAAATAATAGCAAGCCTTAGTTTAAGCACGGGTTACAGTCAGAAGTAACTGCAAGCAATATTTTGAGACATGTTTTGGAAAAAGAATATTTACACCTCCTGCTCGAACTTCATCTATGGTCCCGTGCCATTATTGAATGACATTTCCAAGACCGCAGATGTTATCGATACCAGAAGACATGTCTTGAGAAAACATATTTTTGGTATTTTTGAAATTTTCTGATTTTTATGGGTTTTTTCTTGATTTTAAATTTTTCTATTTTGTTTTGCAGGTTTTTTTTTTTTTTTTTTTTTTTTTTTTTTTTTTTTTTGAAAAATATATACACAGATAGAGTAGATGATATAGTTTAAGAAGATGATGATACGAGTACCGAGATAAGGATATCGAGCAGCACGTCGTAGAAGATAGAAGTCATCATCCCTAAAACTTTCACCACCAAAGGTTCCGAGGCTCTTGCATAGAAGAAAGAAGTTGAACCATCTGAAAGTGAGACTTTGGCAGCTTCCCCCCAAACCGAAGATCCATTAGATGAGGAGATTCGAAGCTCTATTTCAAGCTTGCCTTAGCCAGGTGCACAGAGAAGCACACCATTATCATAAACTCCGCTGCTCCATTTAAGAACGATAATCGATGTTCTCCGTTTGGGGTTATATCATCCAATAGAAGAACAACAACGTTTCATCCCACACTTAAATAATCTTCTCAAATTCCTTTTCCACTAAAGTCTGAAGGAATCCATTCCAAAAGGTGTCAAGAGAACAATTCCCCCAAGTAGTTGAGTTGATGCAGTCAGTCTCTTTGTATAAAGCTCAAGAACTCTCCCGAATACACATCATGAGGGTAATGAAGAACACCTCCCCTATGTTCACATCTTTCGTCCCATCTGAATGTGTATGAAGCTCAAGAGTCCGAAGTACACCAATATCCAAGAACTCTCCCGAATACACATCATGAGGGTAATGAAGAAAACCTCCCCTATGTTCACATCTTTCGTCCCTGATGAATGTGTATGAAGCTCAAGAATCAGAAGTACACACATTCCCAACGAGAGAATAACTGATAACACCTCCGTCATGTTACACATTTATCTCCCCTGAATATGTCATACTTGAGTACCTCTTTTATCTTCAGAAACTTTCTCTAACATCTCTTCCCTCACATAGTTGGAATAAGAACACTAGAAGCCATGCTTTTATATGTATGTCTCCTTCCCCCTTGCTGGTTTTGATACTTCAGAATCAGCAACTTAATATAAGCCCAAATACTAGAAATCATGTGAGAAGAACATTAGAAGTCTTTGTGAGAATCAACTTGCTGAAGAATATGAGCAAGTCTAATTGGGGATTAAATTCGACATATCACTCTCCCCCAATTAGTACTCTCCCCTAAACCGACAATCTTTTAATAAATGCCCAGAATAAGAAGAACTCTTTTGATAATCAAATGCAACTCGTCTTTTAGTCTTCTAACATGTAGCAGAGAATGTAGAACCGACTGTAGACTCGACCTTCTTCAAGATTGTCCAGTTAGGGGATAGAAAGTCAACATCTTCAACTCACCAAATGCGTTCCAATTACCTTATATGTAGTAAATCTCCTTAACTAAGATCCCTCCCAATCAAACAAGAACAGAAATATGTTCATCAAAGAAATCAGCCCAGCAACTAGAAGCACTTTGTCATTAATCAAATCAGCCCGTGTGAAGATGTTAACCAACGACTCTTAGTAGAAAACTCCATGTGAAGATGACCCGATAAGAAGAAGCTCGGTTCTTACATGAGTTTGGAGCCATTTGACCATTTATTCTCAGATATAACACAACATGCAGCAGTTTCACACTTCTTCTCCCCCTCAAGAATTGCATACGGAGTTGCCATTCTTGAATAAATAAGTGAAAATCATCTGAATGTTCTATTCACACTTCTCTCCCGCAAAATAAGCACATGATGTCACCATCTTCATTATAATCGAGCAAGTGGAATGAGAAAACAATCAATGGTAGCCCGGTTCACTTGATAATCGAAATCACATGGAAAAAGAATGAAGCATGTTGATGAGAATGGTCATAATAAGAATATTTCTCTTCTTTCGAAGATAATGCGCACTGAAGCGTACACATTTCTTTTCTATAGAGTACGAGGCTTGAACTGATGTGTTCAAACGTCATAATGATGAAGTACGAGGCCTGAACTGATGTGAACAGACGTCATAATCTCTCTCTTTTCAACTCTCTTGGCAAAACATGTAATCAACCCCATTATCATTCTGTAGGCTCTTTGTAGTGACAGCTGATGGAGAAAACCCAATATGATGAATTTGACCCTGAAGTAAACTACCCCGAACTCGTGACTTAAACTTGCACATATGTAACAAAGAGCGGTGCCGATTTCCATTAGCATCTCTAAGTACTCTATACTCTTCATCCAACCAACCATCATGTATAAGACGTACATCACCTCTTGAAAATCCACAATTGAATGTGACACTGAGCACTACAACGTAACTCCTTAAAGTGATAGTTATTTTGTGGTGGTATGAGCCCAATTCCCCCAAGTGGTAAAAGAAAAGGTAAAAGACACCCAACAATAACTAGATTCCTAAATCTTCGTTTTTGATAATAAGCATCGAACAAGGATCATGAAGAATCTTCATTCAACCATCCTCGATACCTTCAGATACTAAGTACACTCGCCCGTGATACTTTACTTCAACCTCAAATAAATAATAATGAGTTAACCCTGTTGTCACATCTTCTGGTTAACAGCTCAAATCTAGCCTTCTTTGACGTTTTAAGTGAACTATGATAATGGTTTAATCCCGACCATGGTTAAAAGCATATCACCCCATAAAACCATGTAATAACCAAACTGCCATGAAGAATATCCAAACACACATCCAATTCATGAAGTACACTCTTTTATCCCTTCTTCGAAACAGAAAATGAAGCACCAGCATCAAAAGACCCCGAAATACGCTTTCCTTTCTCCAAGATGGTTCCATCATTACGGGATTTTACAATTCTATGGTTTAAACCGAGAAATAGTTTCTTTCGCGGGATTTTACAAAACCAAGAATAAACCGTAAGATAGATCCGGAAATGCACCTTATTATTACCCGGATGTTTCCATTGTCACGGGATTTTACAAGTCTATGATTTAAACCGAGAAATAGTTTCGTTCGCGGGATTTTACAAAATCAAGACAAAACCGTAAACAATGTCAGCTTGAATGTGTTATGACAACTTTGGTTTCAGTGAATTTCTGTTTTAGGGGAACATGCAGTGGTTCATCAGTGGTTCATTATCCAACATCATCAACATCATCAACCATCCAATAAATACATTGGTAAACACATCATTCATGCATTCTGTCGGCTATTGCAGTGACCACATTGAGAAGTAAACCCGATATCTCAAACTCGAACATGACGCAAAATTCCTCAGATTTGTTACTTAAGCTTGTACTAATCCTTGTGAAGAAGAAACGGTGTACCCAATGTACAAAGCCTCTTGACGTATTCTCAACTGCGTGAGACACCATAGTGATAATTACGTTGTGGGTTAAGCGAGAAAGAATCACACCCGTAACTAAATAGGCAAGTCTTTATCACACTCTTTAAAAGCCCAAACAAGTCATCTTCGTGGAATGGTAGAAAGAAAGAAGACGAAATAAGTAAACTCGCCCGGAAAATTTTACTTCAAATCCAAATAAGAAATATCGTCCAACCAATCCAGCAGTCAATCTAGTTCCAATATCAATTCAAATCGTGACAAAATATTCTACGTGAAAATGTATACACCAACGTTTCAAACTGCATACTACAACAACTCTCATCATCATACCAAGTCTCTTCAACAAATCTCATTAAATCCAAATCACGACGAAACCCATCCGACTCAATCATGTAAACAGGTTGGTTACATGTAATCAAGACCCGATTCATGAAAATTAATCTAATCATCCACTTATTCCAAGCCTGGTCCAAACGAGATGAGATACTCATCCTTCAATATACGTGAAAGTTAATGATCAATCAACCACATAATCTCGATATTACAAACTTAATAATAAATATTTATAAAAGGTATTCGGATACTAAATTCAGATACTCGAAATTAACTATTGTAACACAATATCAAAAATCCATGAACCAATATCAATATATCTCAACAAATCTCACACGACCAGCCCATCTCCAATGCAATTCGCTCGTCCCACATAGATTTCAGCCCACGAGAAATTTAGATCCACTGCCCGAGTCCATCAATACTATCACAACCGGTTATAAAACAAGATCCAATTCTACCATGACCTAATAACTTGGGTATTTAAAAGCGCCTAATCACCCATAACACTAACCCTAAAAATAGTTACCAGCGCCTCTCTCTCCTCATCTGCTACTCACTCTCAAATCTGCTTCTCACCAAAAATCTATCTCATCCAAACCCTAATCAACAATCAGTCCGCCCCTTTCTCCAAAATAGAACAAATACTCATCCATTCATACCCAACATGAACGATTTAACCTCTTAAACAAGAATCATTTTAATACGAATTAAAACTCAATCATTCCTTTAATCGCTTCAAACTCATAATCACATTAATCCTAGCCACAGGGATGGCAAGGTGTTGACATGGTACCAACGTAGTATATCACAAGGATGGTGTGAGGTAGAAGCATAGCATAGGGCTTACCACAGGGATGGTAAAAGAGATATGTGACTGCCACGATAAGAGGTTGGTTTTAAACATTTTGTCGTTAAGTTTGGGCAGCGTGAACACATGAAAAATGAGTTAACATTGATTTTAAAATTGTCTCATGGTTCGTATATAAACCTTTACATTCGATATATTATTTTTCATTAAACGAAGCTAAAGAAAGAGAATAAAAATATTGTTATGCATCTTATCTTTGTATTCGGATAGTTAGATGAAAAATAGATCTATGATGATGATATCATTTCGTGAATATGGACTCTTTTGTGGGTCTCGACAGCATAAGATATACACGAAATTAATTCTGAGATTCATTGATGTTTCCTTTTTCAGTTCAAGTCTTGATGAAGGGATTGAGATAGTTAAGATTTGTTGGAGTTGGGTTTTAGATTAGATATGTTGGGAATTGGACTGATGAGGGTTATGTAGAACCTGAGATCGTGTGAATTGTTGATTTGGTAAATGGTATTGTGGTCATGGTCAAGTCTTTCTCATTCATCATTTCTGTCATTGTTGGTTAGGTTCACAAGTCGCTACAAATTGAGAGTCAAATCGCTACCTTTGGTTGGCACAAGTCGCTAACCATTAGCTTTTCAAACAAGTCGCTAGTCCTTTAAAACCATACAAGTCGCTAGCCTTTAGTCAAGTTGCTAGCAAAATTTACAAAGTAAGTCGCTAATTCTTTTGCAAAGCACACAATTTGCTATTGACTCAATAGTCAATAGTCGCTACCAGTATTTTTTCATTCCAAGTTGCTTACTTTTGGTTGACTGAACAACTCGCTTTTGACTTTATTTGACTCAATAGTCAAATAATCCACAGATCGCTTTACCAACACCAGGTACACAAATAGCTACTTGTTAAATAACAAGTTGCTATGAATACACAAGTCGCTAGGAGGAACCATCTTGCTCCAAGTCGCTATGAAGAACCATAATAACCAGTAATTCTGACCAAGTTGCAAAACCCATAAAATATGACATAAAAATGCATCCTTTTGACCCATTATGACCTCGAATATGACCAGAAAGACTAATCATTTGACTAAACATTTGAGACCAAAACTTGACCAGATTATTACGAGCAGTTTCAAACCAAGAAAAACTTCATAAAGTTGTACCTTTAAGACCTAGTTTGACCACAGTTTTGATAAAATGACCACAATACATTGATAACACTTGGTACAGAAACACATGTAAAAAATGATAAAGATGCAGACTTGGACAAAAACAATGACACACGACAGATTTTCCACTTAATCCCACATACCATTTTAAGACCAAAACAACCACATGAAGAACTTGTTTAAAAACTGTAGTGCCAATATAAGATAAAAACATTATTCGAACAAAAAAAATGGTGTAAAACAGTTTAAACATTAATCAAGAACCACAAAAAATCAACACAATACAACAACCTGGGCTCTGGTACCATTTGTAGGATCAAAATATTATTGTGTTTGATGATTCGGGTGGTCTTGGATGATCAAAATACATGTTTGCCATTTTAGAGAGAGAAAGTAGAGAGAGGGAGTTTCTTGCTAGAGAGTTGCTTTGTAAATTGTAAAATGTTAGATTGAGAAGCTCCACCCCTTCCATGGATGGAAGGGGTATTTATAGTTACAGAATACACGACCTCCTATCGGCCTGTGGATCAGGCATACAGTGGGTAAAGACCCGTCCTTCCTCCACGGTGTTTCTCTAAACTAAACTATGCTAATAATTAACTAACTAAATACTAAATACCGTAAATACCGACATGTCTACGAGCTAACATATGCTAGACCTTAATTGGGGTGACCGACACTTTAACATGGAATTTCCAATTCCTAACAAAGACCATGAACTAAACCATGTTTTGCCAGCTTGTTGATAGTTTTAAAATTTACATGAGCCATCCTTCTATGCCATTTGTTAGATTCATCCAAGGATGCTTTTGGCACCAAACAAGCCAAATCTCCTTCAGGCTGGACATCATTAAGATTGAATGTATACATATTATGTTTCCTTGGTACCTTCAGCACTACTTGACTGTCATCGGGTATCTAAAAGTCTTTAGAAAGCACAAGACATTCAGTATTAGTGAATAGAACACTATTCTTCTTGTCACATATTTGAGACACAAAAAATAGATTGAAGTTTCTAAGTTCTTCCACATAATACACATTTTCAAAGTCCAGCGTGGACGTCCTAATGGTTCCTTTCCCTGTTATCCTGCCATCTCCTCCTCCAAAAGTAACAGTGCCTCCATGAATAGGGACAAAATCATGCAATCTTTCCCTGTTCCCTGTCATACTTCTAGAACACCCACTATCAACAATACCTAAATCTTTATTTGTATGAGGATCATCCTACAAGTTAAAAGATATACAACAACATTAGTATACATTGGGACCCAAGTCATTACTGACTTGGGCCTGCCTTGTGGATCATAGATGAAAAACGTGCAGATTGATGAGATCCACCATTGTTCTTGGATTCCTGTACATAGTGTGGTGTGTATTGTCTCCAAGAGCAACCTGCTGACGACTTAACAACAGTATCCCACTTTGCCCCCCCTTTTATTCAATGGGTCATTATTAATAGGCCTATATCCATTTTGAAAATAAGTACTAGTAGGTCTGATTAATGGCCTAGGAACATTTCTTCTCCAACATGAGGAAAATGGTCTATCGGCAGAAACTGGATTACCAGCAAAAACTGGATTACCAACAGGAACTGGTCTACCAGCAGGAACTGGTCTACTAGCAGGATTGGTTTTGCCAGTCCTCACATGTTTTCCAGAAGGAACAAATGGAGGAATATTAGTCACATCATTACATATTGGTCTATGCCTCTGTTGATTAGTACAAACACCCATTTGTTTCTCATAAAATCACAATCTTTAATAAGATGAAATGTACTACCACAAACAAAACATGATTTCCTCTTAAAATGCTTGTTCATAACATGAGAAGTCTTATCATAAACAAACTTATTCAAATCACAACCAAAATCAGAATTGTTTTTAACAGAATCAAAAGAACAAGAAATGTTTTTAAAATAAGCTGTCTTTGAAGAAGATTCATTAACAGCAACTCTTGGGGCAAGGTTAACTGATAAAGGCTTGGGTGAGGCAGACTTGGGGGTTGTAGACTCTTCACTTGAATCACAACTGGCAAAGTCTTTAGAATGGGTCTCTGAGGTCCTATCACTGGAAGAACAAGAGACAAAATCATTAGTTTCACTGCCAGTTTCAGATAAGTCATTAGACTTGTGGCCATAGGTCATATGTGATTCATCCAAGTCTGAGTCTGGGTTAGGTGGCCTAACAATACCATTGATTGAGGAAGGAACAGAATGCATTTCATCTTGTTTTACAAATTTAGTAGGTTTTCGATATTTTTCTTCCTCTTCATCAGTGACAAGTGTTAGGTCACTATGTTTGTAACACAAGCCTCAATATGTAAGAAAGAAAGATAAGATGATCGGTTGAACAATACACACACAAACACGTATGATATAAGAAGAGTTATGCGTAAAGTTTGATATGAAATGAACAACCAACCCTCAAGTGAGGGTTTACAAGGATTATTTATAAGGCAAGGAGCTAGGGCAACACTACTAGCATCCTTCCCTTCTTATGGGCTTGGGCCAAGGCTCATGGGCTTTCTACATAAGCCTTGGCATGATAACTAACATAAAAGCCATAATTAAGCTAACTATTAAATATTAATTACTAACACTTGAATTCTAGTTTAGGAGTGATTCCAACAATCTCCCCCTAAGTGTTAGTGATTGATGATATAAACATTGTAGGTGCTGATGTAATAGAAGCTTTGACGTCTTCTGACATTCTTCTTTCTTGTGAGAAGAAGTGTCTTGATTCGAACAATCTCCCCAGTGTAGGGAAATTGTTTCCTTTGAAGTATACAGCTTTGACATCATCATTTTCTTTGTTCTTTGTTCTTTGTGATGGAAGTGATAGTATCTTGTGGTTGTCTGCATCAGGTCTGCTTCGCTGCTCCAGTGTCTCCACGTCTTTCTTCAACATGCTCACACGCTCTTTAACGTTGGATTTCAGTACTGATGTAGTTCTCTTAGTCTTTAAACTTTGTAGATTCTTTTACTTGATGAAGAATCGTTCTGACTTTGTGTTGCCTTTTGAGAGAACTTCAATTGATGTTGGTATGAGCATGTGGAGAATCTACATGATTTTTCTACCCGCAAGCATCCATAAGAAGAAAACATAAAACATGGGTTAGAATAATCCAGCGCTTACAAGTTTGAACTTCGAGAGTGTTAACAACATAGTGTGAAAACACAACTCTAATTCTCACAAAGGCTGTTCCTGAACTAGAGTCCCACAAGTGAGATAACGCGATGTACCGAAGTACACCTACAGTTCAGATGAGTCGCTGAGGTACACCGAAGCATCCCCTCACGACTGTAGACCGTTTCAGACACACTAAGTGTAATCCACGGGGAGTTACCGAAGTGACCTACTGTCAGGGCTGTTTGATGTTGACCCTAGCAGGAGTTTCCATTCAATCACTGAGGATCACAGTTGTGAACCCCTCATAAATGTTCTCGACAGATTGCTAAGATCTGTGAAGGACACGATAATGTATCACTTGTGTTCTTATTGTTGAACGACAAGCGATGAATTGTCAAGTATACCTAAGAGATCTTTTGATGAATCTCGTGGCTCTAGACTCAATAGTGCACTTTGGTTTTCCTGAGCGGAGACTAGGGAGAGGGTCTCCTTCTTCAATATCAACAATCTCTAAAAGAAAGCCGATAGTTTATGTAGGGTTCCCTTTGAGACTGAAACAAGCTTCTGTTGATTGAAACTTGAGTGGCTAAGAAGGTTTAGTGCATGCGTCACTGGGTCCATGACGATTTTAATCTTCAATACCGGCGTCATCAAGTGACAACCAGTAGCATATGAATTGAACCCGGTGTCTGCCCTAAGTTGAATAATTTGGAGGGCTATTTCTTTTCACCCTTTTCTTTACTTGTCTTTTTAATTCTTTAACTCCTTCTTTCTCCGATTCTCATTTTCTCCTTTTTATAATCATACCTAAGGACTTCTAATTCTAACTATTGGTGGTGTCCTTGGGCAGATCCCTCCGGCTCTGGTGGATCATAGGACGGTTATTCCTAACCTTAATCACCTTATAACTCCATTGCCACAAAACCAATTTGCATGAAAATCTCTCAAAGTATTTATAAGTAAGAAACATTTTGTAATACTTCGAGAGTTTTATAATTTGCAGAAATACTCCCCCTCCACATGTGCTTAAGTGTTTTGACAGAAATCTGCACGGTGAGAGAAGAGCGCGCACTTTTGAATTGATCAACTCAAGATAGGCAATCCCCCGCGAGACACGGTTACGTTGCATAGTTAAAGAGTTACATTGTCAGCTTTTAGGTGACAACTAGCTCTAATAACTACCTTGAAGGTGTGGACAAACCTCGAAAGGTTGTCAAACCCGTCAAAGTTCATGTCTACCAAGAGTTTCTCGAAAGGTACGATCTACTCGGATAAGTCTTGGAAGACAAATCTTTTTGATGTATGACTGTTCAGATTTCGTCAATTCATGGGTTGAAGTCTTATCACACGAAGATTCAATAGCAATTCACAACATATTTCTTATCACATAATTTTTCTCCCCCTCAAAAATGGCATATAAATGTTATTTTTGACGAAATTTTGATATCGAATATGACCATTTCGAGTTTTGTAGGAAGATTATCATGAAGAACAATTTTGTGAACAAAGTTAGTAAGCAAATACCCCCCCTCAACAAGTGATATAAACTTTTGAGGTTTTGAAAATCATAAGGGGAAGTACTTGTCCTTTTGAGCAAAACTTTGAAAAATGAAAGTTTTGATAAGTTTTACTCAAAAGTAAGAAGCTTTCGCTCCTTTTATAGGATTGTGGCACTGAAGCGTACCACATGGTCCTTTCATTACAAGAACGGGTTATACACTGTTATGTGTGCACAAGCCATTATCAGATTAAAATCACACATCCAAAAGTATGAGAGAAACAAATCAAGGGTTACCAGGAGAATCCGGTAGTCCAGCAATAACTCCAAGAATGCGTTCTGGACGTTGGTAGCCTGTTAGAGATATGCTGGGACGACCTCCTACGAAACTCTACAAAGTTCTGAACTGATCCCTTCTGAACAACCTTTCATCAATCCGCGTGATGATTTTCTTCACATCCCTTCTCTCCCTTGAATTCCATCTCTTCGGTGACTCAATGCCTTGTTGTATCGCCTTTAACCAGTAAGCTAACCATCCCTGACTTTCTTCAGTGTATGATCCCCAAACTTATGAAGATCTTTACACGCCATTAAGCAATTTCGGTGTAGTTCACTACGGTAGACTACTCCAAATGGTTTGCTGATAAGGGTGTACTGAGGAAGATGGTTAATGTCGGGAAGGTCGAGCTGTGGTTTAGTGAGGTTAACACGCGTCTGATATGATTCCACGGCAAGTTGTATGTCTTCTACACGTTCCTGGATCACTATGCTTCTGATGAAGATTAGCAAGGACTTGATGTATTCACGTTGTATCTCTGTAGAGAAATGTCTCATTTATCCTTGTACCTTGGCAAGATACAGATCTTCAATGTCATTGAGAGACAATCTCTGAAAGTCCGCTTCACAGAATTCATAGTCCTCTTCGTCTTGTCTTTTAACCACTATTTTCTTGAGAAATGTGTAGTCCCATTTAGACGAGAGAGTGACATGCTTAATAGCAATGATCCCTTTATCACTTGACACTTCATGCTTAGATGTGAGTACCTGGCAGATCTTGTAGTAGATTCTTCGGCGTTCAGGCCAGTGATGAATCCCATACATTGCATCAAGATCATACTCTTCCACAGTGTCAGAGAACATGTGGGTGGCATCTTCTTCGATTGCTATGTTGTTTGAGTATATTGCTGCCGGGAACGGAAGTGTAAGTGATGTGGCGTATTTCTTAGATACATCGCTACTGTGTAGAAGAAATTCCAGGTCTTTGTTGAAGAAGTAGCGGAATGGAATCTGTGGTTGATCCGGACGGCCAATTGTGGGTAGAGGTCTGGTCCAATCTATGTAGTATGGAGCTTTGTCTTTGCGGGTGAAGTCGATGTTAGCTTCGGGATTGAGCCAATCGATGTTGTTCGACATGGCTCGTGCAATGTTGTCGAGGTGGTATTCCACTCCAATTGCACTTTTGGAGCTATCTTTGAGTAGTTGGAAGGCATCATTTTTGATTCACTTGAGCTCAGCCTTCGTCATCTTCTTCACTTAAAATTTTTCTTGTAATAGCTTGACATGCTCCATGGTACGGCCATCTACCATTTCTTGACCTTCTGGTATTGGGGGAGTAGCATCACAAAGTTGAGAAAACCAGTCGTATTCAGCGGTTGTATCGTCATCTAGCCATCAGACAACATCAATCTTAGTCGTCTTCTTTTTCTTCTTTGTCTTTGACGAGGATGCTGGTTTCTTTGTTGTGACGGGAGAGGTGGGTTGTTGTTGGGGCTCATGGAACTCTTCATCGTCACCACCAGTGTATTCGAAATGATCACCGATTTTCTCTATAGAGGGTGGTAACTCAGAGTCCTGAGGTTTATCAGCAGAAGAGCGTGGAGGGGATCGTCTTTTTGTTGGAGTCCTTTGGGGTGGTGGTGGCATAAATGAGGGTTCACCAGAATTCTTTGGACGTTTAGGCTCCTTATCCTTATCCTTATCCTTATCGTCATCGTCTCTTGGACGCTTAGGCCTTTCAGCTTCTACTCTGCATGCTGTTTTGAGTTGGTATTCTAGCAATGCTTCAAACAATTTACCTTCGTCAGATCATTTTGACATTTGCGTTACCAGCCTGGAGACCAATTCAGCATCGGAGAACACTATAGGATCAGTTGGGTTGATTGTTACGGATAGAGGTGTTGATCTTATAGTTTGCTTAGCCAATTGCATGAGATTCGGATAGAGTTGTCTGTTGAACATCTCTCTTGTCACTCCAGGGACAGTGTCGAGAAGAAACTTGTGAGTATATTCTCTAGCCGTCTTCTCCATTTCCCTTTGGAAATCTCCTTTGAGAAGCTCCTGGATTTGCTCCCTTTCTCTTAACATCTCGTTTATCCCGTCTTGAAGAAAGTTGATTTTGTCAGCTAGTTGATTCAGCTTTTTGTTGATCACATCTTTCTTCTTGACTTGCTTGATAGCTTTGACAATTTTTGTCTTAGCTCGGGATATCCAAGAGTCGGTTGGTTTCTTTACAGACTTGGATGTGGATCTGGTTGTGTCTTTGGATGGTGGAGGTGAAGAGTGAGAAGAGGAGTCTGATGATGATGAGACATGAGGAGACTCAGGGTCTTTTGGTGGCTCAGAAGTTTCCTCCTTGGAGCGTGCTGGACTATCTAGAAGAAAATCATCATAATCAACTTCGTCATCTTGTCCAGACTTAGCCAATTCTTCAGCCTTAATCCTGGCTTCTTCATCTGCTTGAGCTTGAGCTTCTTTATCGGCTTTTTCTTTAGCTGCAACCTCAGCATCTTCATCAAATTTTTTTTCAGACTTCTCCTTTTCTTGTTCCTGAAAGTCATAAGTGATAGTATCCTCCAGTGGCTTTTGTTGATCGTGGGTGGTGGTACCAGTTCCCTTATCGGGTTGATTAACCGCATCAGGAACTGGTGTAGATAGAGCACCACCACTTGACCCTCCGGGGCCACGAGTTTGTTGTAGTTTAAACTGTTCAGCAACGTGTTGGAGTCTTAAATTCTTCACCTTTTTCCTGTAGTCTTTGTCTTCATCCAATGGCTCTTCGTCCGAGCTTTCCTCTACCTCTGGCTCAGCAATTGGGGTTTTACCTTTATCAGCTTTTAGACTTAGAGGTTTTTCAACAGTCAGTGGGACATCGATGGGAGTTTCTGAGTAGGTAATCTCTTCATCGGTGTCAATATCCTCTGAGTCCTCGTCCTTCAGTTGTGGTTCAGGTTTGAGGATAGGGATAGCATCCTTGGACGGAATTTTCCTTTTGAGAACATGAGTCCTTTTAGGATACTTTCTCGTACTTTCAGTGCTCGTTACACTTCCAGTACTACCTCTTCTTGTTTTCCTAGTAGGTGTACCAGAGGATTTGTCATCAAGGAAACCTACTTTTCCTGCTTCAACTGCTACCAGATATCGTTTGTACGAGTAAAGTTCTTTGATATCATCAGTAAGGAGATGATCTGGCAATACTGCACCTTGTTTCTTTGTTGTTGAGTCCTTAAATCTGACGGTGAGTGTGGGCTCATGCAACACGGAGTGTTGTTTGGGATCATCAAGTCTCAAGGGAATATCAGGATTATACCCTAGAGCTCTTTGGATCAACAGTTTGGTGTATCTGATATACGGGATCTTGGTGCCAGGCCTTTTAAGGTAAGACATCATGTCATCCCATATCAGAGCTTCAACTTTTATGTCTTTCATGTTGACCAAAGCCCAAAATATGTGTAGTTCCATGAGCTTGGGATGCTCATGACCACTATCACGTCCGGAAACGGATTTGGCAATCATTATGTAGAGGGTTCTTCATGGCTGGGGAATGTTCTTGAGATCAACATATGAGTGCTTTGTGATTACCCCGGTAGCTTCATCATATCCGATGTTGATCATGAACTGGAGAACGACCTCTTCTGTTGGAGTGGCATTGTATTCAGTAGGCTCGATGATAGGAATCAGAAGAATAGCCCTCAAATATGTTGGTGTGATGGTGACTTGTTTGTTGTTAAGAGTCACAGTCACGGCACTTTGACCTTTCACCTTTCGTATAGTGTGCCAGAATTGGTGAATGTAGATCTCACGTACGGTAGCAGAGTTTGTGAGCATGTTCTTATAAGGGTGAGTTTTCAGAATATCCACTGCAATCTGACACGAAGACTCAGAACAAGAGAAGTTATCAAAATCAACTCTGAGGTTGTTCTTTCCAATCTTCATTAGGTAACCATGAGGGAAGATATCTTCAACAGTGAGAACATTTGGTGCTTCCACATTTTGCATTTGAGCGTCCATGTCGTGATCTGAAAGATATTTAGCCAAAAGAACCAACATATCGAAAGACATTACGTTAGTCAACAGTTGATTTTATTGTCTATTTATTGAATGTGATATGTCGATGATTGTTATGAGTCCAATGTCACTTGTTAGTCCAATAGTCCAAAGACGTCATGATAAGTTTCATGAGTTGATTAACTTTTGAGTTTTAAAGTCCAAGTATTCACTTATTTTCACAACTTATTAAAGATTTAAGCTTATTAGTGACATTTTTGGTTTCGTGGAGTTATGATTTATTTATTTACAAGTTTGCACGCGTAACAATTCATAATTTTGGTTAAAACTAGGCTTAGGCGTAAAATTCCAGGTTTATGCGTAAACAGAAAGGTTATACGTGTAAGCATAAGCTTATGCGTAGGTTCTTGACTTACGCGTAAGAAATATTACGCGTAGTAAAAGAGGGCCTTAGGCGTAAAGCTTACGCGTAAGCGTATATGGAACCTTACGCGTAAGGCTTAATCGTAAAAGTGAATCTTATGCGTAGAGGTTACTGTTTACGCATATCCTTCACAGGATACGCGTAGTCCCCATTGTAGAACCTTACGCGTAAAGGTTACGCGTAAGATTTCTCTTACGCATAACATTCTACGCGTAAGGTGATCCTTATGCGTAAATGTTCAAGTAACCTTGATTCTGAGTTTTTCACGCGTAGAAACCTGAAATAAATTCATCATGTCACCAATATTAACACATACATCCATTCATTTTCAGTTCTAAACATGAATACTATTTAACCAGTTATGCGTAGAAAATCATTTATGCGTAGACATTAAACTCTAGAGTTCAATTCCTACGAGTAAGAGTTCTAACCACAGGATTAACACCAAACTGTTTCTGGGATATCTTAGAGGCCTAATGAGATGTTCTATATAAGTTTTAACATAAAAAACACTATGAATCAAAAATACCCTAAACGTATAAACTTAAACCCTAACTTTTAATTCATACACTATTGATGTTTCTGGGTAAGTTTTAAGCATGGATATACCTAATTCAACATATAGACAACCTCTCTTAACCATCTAATTAACCTAAAACACTCACATATGAAAATACCCAATTCACGCATAAACCCTATTTTTCAAAATCATTCAATTCGTGTTTCTGGGTGAGTATTAATGATAGAAATGGTATCAATGTGATTAGATAAACGTTTTGACACTACCATTTTAACCAAAAACACTCAATCATGATTATGTATTCATACGCTTATGCGTAAAACTCAAAATCATTCCTAGGTTAAAATCTAACCGTTGGTTTTCAAAACGATTCAAAACCTTTGTTTATAATCATGTTAAAAACGTAAAAACACTTACAAAATGATGATCAAAAACACGGATTTGCAGATAGATTATTAAGCGTAGGATATGGGTGGTTGGATAATAAATGTAGAGAAGTAAATGTGATTTTGAAAGTTAGGTGGAGTATTTTGTTAAAAAATACTTTGAATTTTTTGACACATTCAGTCCCTCCACCTTAACCATTTACATCCAACGCCCATAACTTCCATTTTGGTTACCAAACGAAAGATATTTGGAAAGAAACTTGACGACACTCCCCCTCGACTTAAGAAATAATGAAATTTTATAAATTTGAGTCCGAGGAGTGTCAGTAAACCAGAAATTTGACCACCATTATCAAAGAAACAACCGGGATGAGGTAACATGCAAGTACAAGGTTTTATGAAACCGAAAAATATTTGCTTTCTCCCCCTCAACACTTGACCGATAAAATACTGAATTTTGAAAGATTAAAGTGTTGACGGAAGATTTGTACTTGCCATGTTAAAAGAAATATAGATAGAAGAATATTTTTGTTGTTTTATCAGATTTTATAATTTTGTATTTTGTTTTTGAAAAATATTTACAAAAGAGGTTTTGGTGTTTGACTGGTTTTAAGAATGTTTTAAAAGTTCATCCAGTTCCTCTGGAGTCAAACACCGCATACCAATCCGGTGGACCAAATCATTAAACCTAGCAGGAGCTAAGGCTTTGGTGAGGATATCTGCCAGTTGGTATTCAGTACCCACAAAGTATAATTCAACGGTACCCTTTTCCACGTGCTCCTTGATGAAATGATATCGAAGATCGATGTGCTTTGATTTTGAATGTTGAACAGAGTTGCATGAGATCGCAATAGCACTCCGATTGTCGCAGTATATCGGGATTCTGTCAAATACGTAACCATAGTCTTTGAGTTGTGTTCTCATCCAAATGACTTGAGCACAACACGCCGACATGGCTACATATTCTGCTTCGGTTGAGGACAGCGATGTACAATCCTGCTTCTTCGATTGCCATGACACCAGTTTATCACCAAGAAATTGTAATGCTCCTGAAGTACTTTTTCGTGAATCTAAGCATCCTGCGTGATCAACGTCTGAAAAAGCTATTAGTTCAAAACCAAAATCCTTCAGATACCAGATCCCCAAGTTAATGGTTCCCTTGATGTATCGGAGGATTCTTTTAGCCTCGGAGAGGTGGGTTTCAGTTGGTCTCGACTGATAACGGGAGCAAAGATATATGACAAAAACAATATCAGGCCTGCTAGCTGTTAGATATATGAGAGACCCAATGATAATGCGGTATTTGGTAGGGTCCACCAATTTCCCATGTAAATCAGTGTCTAGTTTCTTGGTATGTGCCATTGGTGTGGCATAGGTGTCATAGTTTTGCATTCCAAATTTGTTTAAAAGTTCAAGGGCATATTTGGACTGACTCAAGAAAATACCACGGGGTGATTGATGAACTTGCATTCCAAGAAAGAATGTGAGTTCACCCATCATTGACATTTCAAAATGTTTTGTCATTAGTTTTGCAAAAGCATTTGAGTATTTTAAATGTGTTGACCCAAAAATGATGTCATCCACATAGATTTGAACGATTAAAATGTGAGCCCCGTGATATTGTATGAAAAGTGTAGGGTCGACCGAACCTTTGGTGAAATTATTGGCAATGAGAAAGGATGATAACTTATCATACCACGCCCGAGAGGCTTTTTTGAGATCGTAGAGAGCCTTGTTCAGTTTGTAAACGTGGTTCGGGAACTCTGGATCAACGAATCCTTCTGGTTGGCTGACATAGACTGTTTCTTTCAGTTTCCCATTCAGAAAGGCAGTTTTGACATCCATTTGAAAGACCGTGATATTCATGTGTGCCGCGAACGCTAGAAATATCCGAACAGCCTCAAGACGAGCAACCGGAGTGTATGATTCTTCAATGTCAATACCCTCTTCTTGTCTATAACCCTTAGCCACCAGACGTGACTTATTTTTGATTGCGTTCCCTTCTGCATCCAATTTGTTTTTCCAAATCCATTTGAGAATAATGACGTAGACCCCTGTTTGAGTTCTTCCTACATAGATTCAATCCAGTTGTCTTTGGTCATTGCATCTTTAATGTTTTTAGGTTCAGATTGGCAGACAGTGAGTGCATAAATGCAATGTTCACCATCTGTGTGAAGACGTTATCTCATTATGACTGGTTGATTTGGGTAACCAATAATATTCTCAAGAGGATGGTATTTTGTCCAACGATGTATGGAAGGTTGATGTTGATATACATTACGCAGATTGAGAGGATTCAAATGGCTTGTAGATGATTCCGCAACATCAGGTGCAGCAGTTTCATTAGCAAACGGGTTGAAGAACGCATTTGGATCAAAATCTGCAGGTGGGGGTACTTCATGGTTCAGAATATCATCAGCTGGATCAGCGTCGTTGGATACAGTTTGTTCAACTGTTGTTGTGGAGTCGAATGGTGGTGCTTCTTCAACAGTAGTTGTTGTAGCAGGTGTATCAGGTATTGGAATATGATCAGGTTGAGCAGCGGAAACATTGGATACACCTGGAGCACGTTCATCAATATCATCACTAAACAGAGGAGCAAATAGCTTTTCCATTTGTTGACGAGTAAGCTGGGGGCTTGGTTCAGCTGATGATGGGGTTTGAGGGAAGTTTAAACGGTTATGACCTGGTTCCAAGTTGTTATGCTCAGAAGCCATTTTTGTAAGCTCATCGAAATTTGCATGAATCGTTTCCATAACCTGCTTTGTACGACGATTCCAGATCCGGAAACCCTTAGAATTTTCACAATATCCTATAAAGACTCCATTGTCAGCTTTGGCTTTGAGCTTACCAAAGTCATCACGATCATTATTCGGATAACAAAGGGATCCAAATACGTGAAAGTGTTTGAGATTCGGTTTATGGTTGTGGATAAGCTCATAAGGTGTTTTGTTGTGGCGCTTGGTAATCATTGAGCGATTTTGAGTGTAGCATGCAGTTGATACGGCTTCAGCCCATAAGTAATCTGGAAGTTTAGCATTAATTAACATCGTTCTTGCAGCTTCCACTAACGTGCGGTTTCGTCTTTTAACAACTCCGTTTTGTTCTGGTGTACGTGCAATAGATGTTTGATGCTCAATTCCCATTTTCTCATAAAATGCACGAAGAGTTTGATTCACAAATTCAGTTCCTTTGTCTGTTCGAATTTGTCTGACGGTGTTCCGGAGCTGAACTTGAATTTTCGTGAGAAAGGTGATGATCATCTGTGGAGCTTGATCTTTACTTCGAAGAAAATAAACCCAAGTCCATCTTGAGTAGTCATCTACAATTACCAAGATGTAGCGTTTGCCATTTATCGTCTGCACGCGCATCGGGCCACACAAATCCATGTGAAGAAGATGAAGCACATGTTGTGAGTTGTGTTCCAACTTTGAAGGAAAGTGAGCACGAGTGCTTTTCCCTTGTTCACAGGCTGAGCATAGGTGATCTTTAGAATATCGAAATCTTGGGAGACCTTCAACTAGTTTGTATCGAGCAAGGTTGGTTATGGTTTGAAAGTTTAGATGTGAGAGACGACGGTGCCATAGCCAGGATTTAGTAGATGTAGCCTTAGAGAGTAGACAGATGGGAGATGAAGCAATCATGTCTTGCATTGAGATTGTGTAAAGACTTGATGTGCATTGACCAGACATAAGATCGTTTCCTTGTAGATCACGAATGAAACAAGTTTTCTCCCTAAAAGCAACTTCCAAATCTCCATCACAAAATTGACCGACTGAGAAGAGATTGTGACCGAGACCTTCCACATAATAAACTCTGCTAATTTTGATGTTTCCATTGATGTAATCTCCGTAGCCCATGATAGCTGCGAAGTGATCATTCCCGAATCTGACAGTGCCAATGAACTTTGCAATAAAGTTTGATAACAGTTTGAGATTGCCTGTCATGTGTCGGGAACATCCGCTATCAACAACCCAGAGGATGATCTATATCACCTGTATTCAACACAGACGACACAGATGGAATAGAAGTAGATGTGGAACCCGAAGAGTTAGAGGGTTCCGATGCAGATATAGATGAAACACACATGTTCATAATTTTAGTTATCCATGTAAAGCCAAGTGTATTATGTAACCATTTCTGCCATCTCCAACTAGTCTTTGCTTTAGTCTTAGTGAATGCACTAGGTGGTACTACGATCCTTGGAAGTGATAATGGAGCTATAGGGACATCAATGCTTTTCTTAAAATCTAAAGAGGGCGGTTTACCAAGCACAGACTTAGAAGCTTTAGTGGGCCTAGAGGTATTCCGTTTCTTAGGATTCCGTAAACGAGACAAGATAGTTTTAGCAACACATTTATCATGACAATCAGAAAGCATACTTTTACGACATATAACACAAGAAGCTTCATACTTAACATCAAAAGTACTTAAAGGTTCAGCACTCGTTACATCACTTTTTCTATTACATTTAACTAACGCAATGTCTAAAGTGGGTGTAACTTGAGTCTTATTCAAAGTCCTAGGGTGTTCTTCTACTTCAGCATTCTTTATTGATCTTTTCTTACGTCGCAACTTCCTATTCTTCCTTGTATTGCTCCTAGGCTGTGAAGTGTAGGCGTTGGGAAAAGAGGCAACTATTCTTGTTTCAGTAGAGGGAAGCACATTAGTTTCTTGTGGTTTGTCATTAGATGTTCTAGAGTCATTTTGAATCTATTTTGGTGCAGTTACATTTGTGTTACTATCCCTATCTTGCTTAAGTAGCACCAACTATGCCTTTAGATCATGGATTTTGTGTAATAAATCTAGATTTTCAGAACGAGTGAGTCCGTCTCGTCGTAAAACATCTTTGGTATATGCCAGATGATTATCAACATCTTTTGACGCTTTAGCACGAGTCTTTTTGAGTAAATCAAATATGACGCTATATTCCTTTTTCACTTTTGAAATTTCTTGTTCATATTTTGAGATTTGACACTTCAAAGACACATTTTGGTCATCCAGTTGCTCAAGTTTAGGACAAAGAGTTTTGACATGCAGCTGGTTGATCTTGTTTTGCAAAGCGAGTTCACGATTATGACAATCTTTTTGACACCATTGAAGATGACGTTTTGCGTTTGAAAGTTCGTTTAACAAACGTTCATTTTCATCTTTCAAAAAACTGGATTTGTGACACAGTATCAGTATTCTCAACAATTCCAACAGAATCAACAGTATCAGCAGAGATATAATGAAATGCATATGCAAAAGAATGTAATAACACAACATTATGGATATCAGCAGAGATAACATCTTTCAAGAGTCGATCAACATCTTTTCGTAACATTTTCTTTTTACATTTTGTATTTGAAATTGATGTTTCTGTTTGTTCGAAAACTCTTTTCATAAGTCCAAGCTCCTTGTGAAATCCCTTTCCCAATAAATAACACAATTTTTCAAATTTCGGATATGAGGTAAAATTCTTTTCTGAAGAATATCTCTTTGTGCACGCGCAAGAGGCGATTGAAAATGTTCAACTTTTATTTCAGAATGAAATTCAATTTCTCGTTCCAAAATTTTGATGTCCGAAATGAATGTTTCAAAATATTTTATAACTTTACATTTTTCGGATAATGGTTTTATTTCACTGAGTGAAGGTAAAGGACCATTAATTTGTATAGTATTGGAAAGGGGACCCTCAGAAGTAGGTGTGATAACCCAAGGTGTGTTAGAAAAATCCTTTTGTGCAACGAAAGTGACGGCTTTTGAATAGTTAAACGGTTTGTTATAAACAACATTTTTTAATTTTGATCGACTCTCGTCTTCTGCATCTAGTTCCTCTTGACGATTATATTCAACAACACTCATAATGGAATCATCAACTCTATGTTCTACACTGTAAACTTCAGGATTTGGTTTGAATGCTCTGTTTGAAAACTTAGGTTTGTAATCAGCAAGATTCGGTCCATATCCATTTTAATTTGGTTTAAAAGTAAACTTTTGAATCGTTGTGATTGATTCACCATGTTTATAAACAACAGTTCGAAACTCTTTGATTCTGTTTTGTAAGTCGACAATTTCCTCAAGATAGTCATCTATTCATTTCGTGGAATGCTTTTTGTACTCAGAGAACTGTTTTTGACAAGTTAGCAACTCAGACTTGTCTTTTTGAGTTTCCAAGGTAAGAGCGTTAAGTTGTTGTTTATGATCATGTTTCAGTTGTTCTATTTGAGACAACAAAGCATTCTTGGATGCGACTAGATCACGTATCTGTCGTTCTAGTGATTTTTCATTTTGATGAGATTTAGCAAAAGCGACTTCAAAACCTTGTTCACGTTTTTCTTGAGTTTTGAAAACGTTGAGTTGCCTTATTAAGCATTCATTATCCCTAGTTTACTGTGCATTTTTTTCTTGTAATTGCTTGCAAATTTCCAATCGAGATTATTGGTCTTTAATTAAGGTCATGAGCTCAACTTCTAGATGAGACGAAGGTTCATCTTGTTCAACGTAAGTCTCAACATGATCATTAGTCAGATCCTCAAGTATAACCACGGAGTCTACTTGATTATCAATGGTAACCATAAGGTCATCTTGATCGTCAAGTATTACTACGGGGTCTATATGATTATCTTCGGAATGAGATGTAGACGGCGCATGTTGAACACTCTGATCCTTGTCGGATGTAGATGTTGGTTGAGATATCAGATCATTAATGAGTAAAGTTTGATCTGGTACCTGAGACAAACCGTCAGTGTCATACACTAGGCCTGTGTCACTCATGTGGAGAGCTTGCATGTGTGCCATCAACATCACTGCTACATTAGCCTGTAAGTCCTCCATGTCATCATCAGAATCTGCATCTGCCATGAAGCTGTGTTCCTTGTTGGTAAGAGTTCTACCAGCTTCATCCTTGAGAGCCAAGAGTAAAGCCTCTTTGTGATAAGCGCTGCCTCTTGTCCTCGGCTTGGGGCATGCATTAGCCAGATGACCCTTCTCATTACAGTTATAACAACGAAGACCATTAACCTCATTCTGAGCAGTACCCTGTTCAACCACTTGAGCCCTTTGTTGTTGTGGATCACCCATGTTATTCCTTCCCATTGTAATAAACCCTTGACCACCGCCCATCTGACGAACATTACCACGATTCTGAACTTCAACACGTCCATTGTTAACAACAGCCTGATTCCTTGTGTTAGATGAGGTACGAATGCGATTGTTGGATTTGTTAGAGTATCGGCCGAAGGCTCTAGCAATCATGACAAACCCTTGTTGCAATGCATCGAAAGCTTTTGCATCTTCATTGGATTCACTGTAAAGTGCTTGATAATTGTTGTTGTTGTATGGAACCAATTGATTTTCTTGAGATTGTTGCTTTGATTGATCATATGGTGGGATTGTTGCACTTGGTTGAGCAGTGGGTTGTGGGGGATTCGTAAGTACAGTTTGTGAGGTCAGGAATTGAGGATAACCAGCTTGAGCCCACAATGCTAATTGTTGATTGTCCGGAAGTGAAGGTGAAACAGGTTGTCCACGGATAACTCTTTCTCTGTCAACTTCTTTTTGGTGGGGCTTCAAATAGTCGTACAACAATCCGTATGAAGCATGATGAAGATTCTTAGCTTTCCGGATGAAAATGACATACTTTTCCCAATCAGGACAAAGACTACTCAGGAACTTAGTGTTGACTGCAATTCTTGGCATGATGATGTTGTGTTTATCCAAATCATTGATGATGTCTGAGAAGCGATGATGATATGACTCTAACGTCTCTCTGGGTTCAATCATGAAGTGTTCATAAGCCAAGTAGATTTTGGATTCCATGTCTTCTTGATTGAGTGTAGTGCCTTCCAAGAGAAGATGAATATGTTCCCAGATTGCTTTAGCAGTCTTTTGAGCATCAACACTTCGAAGGATTGGATTGGGTAATCCCAAAAGGATGTATTGCATTGCTAGCTCATCAGCTTCGAAATGTAGAAGTTCATCAGCAGTGAGGTCAGAAAGAGTTGCAATGTTGGTGACATCATCTCTTGGTGGAGTAGCATTTAGATCTCCGGGTGTAATGACAGTAGGCATCTGAAATGGACCTTCCATGATTACCTTCTTTAAAAACTTTCCATGTGGCTTCTTTAGATCAGAGAACCTAAAGAACCTTATCACCCATTGATCATAGTTTCCGGGAGTGAGCATTGGAGGTCTATCAAGTGATCCTGCCTCATGAATGGATTGTTGGCTACTTAAAGCTTCACACATCTTTGCAAACCAAGACGGTTCCTTCATAGTATTCCTTGATGGATGTTGATTGTAAAAGTTTGTGTAAGGTTGTACTTGAAGACTAGGTGGTGGTTGAACCATTTGAGGTGGAATTGCTCCTTGTTGTGGATAATGTTGTTGGTTAAATTGTTGTTGATAAATTTGTTGTTGTTGATTGAATTTTTGATGTTGTGGACTGAGTTGTTGTTGTTGTTGATTATACGTGTAAGGAAAGTAGTTAGAGTATGGTGGTTGAGACATGTTGAAAACTTGTGTTGTAAAATGGATCTTTGTAGTCGAATGAAACGTTGTTGATGAAGTATCCTTAGGCGTAGAAACCAAGTTTAGGCAAAGTGATACTTAGGCGTAAAAACACCAAACTTACGCGTAAAAGCAATATTTACGCGTAGGATTAGCTTACGCGTAAGAATTGAGAAACACTAAGATTAGGCGTAAACTGAAAGTTAGACGTAGACAACTTATGCGTAAGATTAGCTTATGCGTAAGACAATGCTTAGGCGTAAGAAAATGCTTAGGCGTAAAGAGTTCTACGCGTAAGTTTTAGCTTATGCGTAAAATTAGGGTTTTGCCCAAAAATCCTTTACACTAATCTCAGTGCAAAAGATATCCAAAGTCGAAGTGTTTTTAGGCTTATCCAAGCAAGAAAACACTGAGTAAACCAAGAAAACTGAAGATCAAGCCACGGATAGCTTACGCGTAACTTTAGGGTTTTGTTACGCATAAAACTTAACCAAAACGGATTTTTAGCCCAATGAGTTTCTAAACCAGATTTTTGTGATGAAACAGCTTCAATATCACCAAAATAACACAAAAGTGTGAAACTTGATGATCCAAAACTTGTACACACGTTACGCGTAGAAATGAACACACGTTTGAAATCAAGCTTAAAATCAATGAAATACACGTAAAGTTTGAAACTTTTTGCCAAAAACTGAAATTTTAACACCTAAAAACCTTGAAAGTACAAGAATCTTGGATTGTAAAGTGTAAAAAATGAGTTTTTATGCGTGAGAAAGTTTATGAACCGAGAGTTACGCGTAACACTAAAAACTTCAAAAACAAATTCTTTTCACCCAACTATTTGGCGATTGATACCACTGTTAGGTCACTATGTTTGTAACACAAGCCTCAATATGTAAGAAAGAAAGATAGGATGATCGGTTGAACAATACAAACACAAACACGTATGATATAAGAAGAGTTATGCGTAAAGTTTGATATGAAATGAACAACCAACCCTCAAGTGAGGGTTTACAAGGATTATTTTTAGGGCAAGGAGCTAGGGCAACACTACTAGCATCCTTCCCTTCTTATGGGATTGGGCCAAGGCTCATGGGCTTTCTACATAAGCCTTGGCATGATAACTAACATAAAAGCCATACTTAAGCTAACTATTACGTATTAATTACTAACACTTGAATTCTAGTTTAGGATTGATTCCAACAACAAGGTTAAAAACACTATAGTCATTAGGGTCATATACCTCATCAAGACCAATATAGTCCTTGAAGCCCAACCACATTTTATTTTTTACAGACATAGAACTTCGCCATAATTTGTCTAGATTCTTAGCTTGTTCTTGCCACTCTTTATGTCTAGCCACCTCTTTTTCTAAATTAGCCTTTAGATCCTCTTTTTCTACATTAACCCTTACATTTTCATTCTTAGAAAATTTTAACAAGTTAGTGGTGTTCTCTAAATCTCTTTCTAGCACCCTAATTCTCTCTTCAAGGGCCAATTGATTTTGTTGGTACCAAACCTTTTGTTTTCTAAAGTTTTAATAATTTTCTTATAGGCTTGAACCTGAATAAAATTTTCTTTATATTGGCCATCAATGTCATCAAATTCTCTTTTAGGGCATCATATCTATCATTACAACCAATTATACAATTATGTACCTGAGATGAGATACCCATTAGTGCAAATTCCTCAGCAGCATCTCCAGTCTCAGCAAGCAATCCAGTCTGAGGAGAACTGTCCTCCTTTCCTTTAGGGGACGTTTGATACGATGGAATGGAAAGCTGAGAAATGGAATGGAGAAGCATTCTCGTGTTTGTTTGTGTTGAGAATGGAATCGGTGAATCAATATTTGATTCTCTTTCCATTCTCCGCATTCTCTTAAAATAGTGAAGAAAGGGGAGAATTGATGAACAAAAGAGAAGGCATTCTATGGTTGATTCTTTCGTATAATAAAAAAATTGATTTCAAACATCATCTTCAAATGTTTTGTTTCATTTTTTTTTATTTTTTATATTTAAATATTTGAAATACAAAAATTAATAAGTTGATATCAAATCTTCATATCAACGTTTGTATTTTAACCTTTTCTTATAAAACCAGTTATTCAAATGCTAATATCATCATTTTTTTTGGGTTTCTTCAAAATTCGCTAGAACTATTGTAAATAAATATTATTAGAATTAATTT
The DNA here is from genome assembly GCA_019973895.1 of Chrysanthemum seticuspe. Classification (NCBI taxonomy): domain Eukaryota; kingdom Viridiplantae; phylum Streptophyta; class Magnoliopsida; order Asterales; family Asteraceae; genus Chrysanthemum; species Chrysanthemum seticuspe. Next base: position 147,982,659 of record BPTQ01000004.1, read on the forward strand.
TCAATTGTGCACATTATTACGAATTGCACCCAACAAAAGATCCTCCAATATTGCTTTTGCGATAGAAGGTTAGCATATACTCAGTATATTTAAGGTAGCAATTTAAATAATCATATCATTTTAATGATGATTTAGGTAATCAAATGTTTAAAATGAAAATTCATTTTTATTCATGTATTATATACAATAACCAAACAAGAGAATGCTCTATATCACACACATTCTTTATTTGTACCAAACAGTAGAATCGTTATTCTTTCTCAAACATGATTCACTTTCTCTACAATTACATTCTCTATTACGATTCCATTCTATGGCATTCTCTCGTACGAAACGTGCCCTTAGTTTCATGGTCAGTCCAGTCAAGCAATGAATCCACAGATACCAGGGCTGCAGGTTTAGGTTCTTCATTCTCCTTGAGCTTGAATGCAGAATATCTTCTCCTGTCACTTCCCTTCTTATCTGGACATTCTCTGGCAAAGTGACCCAGTTGATTGCATTCAAAACACCTAACCTTCTTTCTGTCAAACCTGGATACCTCCATTCCCTGGTAACTGATCTTCCTCCCAGACTTCTTCTCAAACATGTTGACTTTTACAGCAAGCATTGCCATCTGCCACTTTATGCCCAACTCCTCCAAGTCCCATTTATCCATCTGATCAAAATCCTCATAAGCCAGCTGTTGTTGAGGTTCACTCTCAACAACAAATGAGTAAAGCACATCCTATAACACATTACTAGATTTTGATTTTCTTGTAGGAGAGGTGTATGCTATGGTTGCTGCTGATGAAGAGGTGGGAGTCTCAACATATGACTTCTTGGTGTTAGTACTGGTAGCACTAAAAAATGCTAAATTTGTTGGAATGAGAGAATAGCTGGAATGACCCCTGATATTAATTTCAAGAGTTCTGAGCTTATTGTTTAAGTCATCAAATCTTAGGTAGTCAACCACCCTTTGCCTTGAGAGTAAGAGCAACCTGTCTCCAGGAGGAAGGTAGAGCTCGCAGAAACTTGGTGTTGCATTCTTCATTGTCAGGTTTGGACCGCATCTGATTGAGCTGGCTCAAGATTTTCTGAAACATGTCATACCCCTTGTGTATGCCTTCTTCTTCAGAAATTGTGAACTCCTGAAAGTCCTGCTTGAGAATAGTCTTTCTCATCTTCTTGGATTCTTCGTTACCTCCAAACCTTGCCTTGATTGATCTCCAGATCTCCCTTGCATCATCAAGATGATGGAAATCACTCATATGTTCATCTAGTAGTGCTTGGAGCAAGGTAGTCCTAGCCTTGGTTTCCCTCTGAAGTGCAATATGCTCTTCAGTAGTTGCTGCTAGAAGAATTATCATGTTTCTATCAGTATCTCTTCCAGTCTTCTTCTTACTGTTACCTTTCAGGACAATGTTCCAGAGATGGTAGTCATTGTTGGTGATATAATTTTCCATCTTCATTGCCCATTTATCATATTCGTCCTTCTTCAGATAGGGAAACTTTGCATTGTTGTTTGACATGGTGGTAACAACCTGCTGAATTGTTTGAGACTGAGTGCTGGATGACTCAGGTTGCTCCTTATCATTTTCTGAGTCTGAATTTTCATTATTAGAGAATTTATAGGGCTTTGAAAGAGAGTAAGGAAGTCTTCTTTGAGAGATTCTCACAAGGCTTTGATACCACTTGTTGGATCAGTCCCAGATAGATTTCACGAGCCTTTAGGAAACAGATAGTAAACCTGTGTAATCACAAGCAAACTATAGAGAACCTCTGATAAACTTATGTCCATGCGGAATATGAACACAAGAGTTAAAGAAGACAATAAAACTAAACTCTTGATCCTCTATGGATCTATTTTAAAATACTAAGAATGTGTTTTCAAAAAGCGTACATAAACCCTAGCCGCAGGTTTCTTTTATACTATGAGAAACCCTAATTCTGCAGCTTACAAAACACGTAAAAGATATGCATTATCTCTTCATAAAATAACTCATGCATATTGTTAGGATTTAGTAAATCCAGTTATTAAATAGTCGGTCACCTCAAGTATATGTAATCGTTAGAAAGCTCGTAGTCGTAGATTATATAATGTTTAGTAGTATTTAGTTAAGTAACACCGTGGAGGACGGACGGGTCTTTACCCACTGTATACCTGATCCACAGCCCGCAGGTGGCGATTTGTGTAAGACTATAAATACTCTCTACCTCCCAAGGTAGAGAGTTGGAGCTCATAATAATACTTTCATTTTCTCTCACTAAGTTCCCAAACCTCTAACTCTTTCTCTCTCTAAAACCTCATCTTGTACACCTCTTTTGATTGTAATATGATGTGTTTGTAAAATCCAATATGTTACAAATGGTATCAAGAGCCATGGTTTGATCATCTCTCTTACATATCCTTGGATTTCTAGTGGTTTTAGATGGTTTTTGAGTTTGAAAAAGTTTAGTGGTTTTTGCATCATTTGGATCATTTCTAGTGTTAAAGTTTGAATTTTGGGTGTACTTTTGTGTTAAGAATCATTGTAAGTGCTTGGGTTTTGATTTGGTAAGCTTGAATCATTGTGGTTGAGCTTGTTTTAGATTGAAAAGTGTGTTTTTGAAGTTTTTCTTGCTAGCGACTTGGTTCTCGTAGTGTTTTTCATCGTAGCGACTTGCTTCAGTAAAAGGTAGCGAGTTGTAGTGTTAATTGTTAGCGATTTGGTCCTAGCGACTTGTCTATTGAGACAAGCCGACAAACAGTACAACTTAGTGGATTCTCCACTACGACTAGCGACTTGGTGAAGTTAGCGACTTGCTTTCAATTTTGTTAGCGACATGTACTTAGTATTCTTAGCGACTTGGTGTTAGCGACTTGGACCTTAGCGAGTTGCTCTTTAGCTACTTGACTGTGTAGCGACTTGGTGCTTTAGCGACTTGGGTCTTAGCGACTTGGTTCACAGGAAATTGAGATCTTAGCGAGTTTCTACTTAGCGACTTGGTGCTTAGCGACTTGGTTCAAGAATTCTTAGCGACTTGGTTGATTTTTGTTTGTAATACGGTTTTCTCTTGATTTAGTAAAATCCCGTGAAAGAATGTGTTTCCCGGTTTAATCACAGAGTTATAAAATCCCATGTAATCTGTTAACATGTCTACCAACGTACCTACAATCATCTCCACTGTTGCTGAGGATGTTCAAGCAGCTGGTTCAGATACTCGTCCACCTATGCTTGACAGAACTGACTACGACTCTTGGGCTCAATGAATCAGATTGTACTGTCTTGGAAAGGAAAATGGGGTCAACATTCTCAAATCCATTGATGAAGGACCTTATCAGATTGAGACTACAAGAGACTTAATTGATACAGCTGCAGATGGAACAATGATCTATGGATTAGATAGACCAAAGATGTATGATGAGCTAAATGATAAGGAGAAAAAGAGATTCGATGCTGACATCAGGGCTTCTAACATTATACTTCAGGGTCTTCCAAAAGATATCTACAAGCTTATCAATCACAACACTGAAGCCAAGGTAGTTTAGGATAATGTCAAGATGCTTCTCTCAGGTTCTGAATTGACTAAGGAAGACAGAGAATCACAGCTGTATGATGAATTTGAGCACTTTAAGATGAAGCCAGAAGAAAGTGTCTATGAGTATTACGTGAGATTCCACAAGCTTGTGAATGATATGAGGAATATCAAAATGACCATGCCAAATATTCAGCTGAATTCAAAGTTTGTGAACAACATGAATCCCGAATGGCATAAGTTTGTCACCTCTGTGAAGCTAACCAAAGGATTGAAGAATACCAACTATGAGCATCTTTATGCATTCCTTCTTCAGAATGAGAGACATGCTATGTTTGAAAAAAGGATTCTTGAACAGTTCAAAACCAACCAGGGAGAAACAAGTTCGTCAAATGACTCTACAGCTTTTTACACCAATGTTGGAATTACCACCAAACACATTCATGGAAAACTTCATCAATCAACTGTCTCTTATGGTTAATCAAAACATGAACTCTCTCCCACAAACCAACAATAACCTCAGAACAGCATCCAATCCACACAATCAAGCTACTGTCAGAGATGGGAAGGTTATGGTGCAACCAATTCAAGAAAGGCAGCATGAACAAGGAAGAGGTGGAGTTGGTAGAGGATATGTGGCAAATCAGAATCGTGGAAGGAATCCAAATCAGGGTCAACCTAAACCAATTAAGTGCTACAACTATGGTGGTGATAGACACATAGCAAGGAACTGCACTTCTCCAAAACGCCCTTAAAATGTAGAGTACTTCAAAGACAAGATGTTACTTGTGCAAGCTCAGGATAATGGAGCTGTGTTGGATGAAGAGGAGCTGTTGTTTCTTGCTGAGGGCAATGCCAAGACATATGATGCAGATGTGGATGAGCAACCAATTCAGGAGATAGGTCATAATCATCAGAATGCCTTTCAAGTCGGCGACTGTGATGCATACGACTCTGACGTTGATGATGAACCTACTGCACAGACAATTTTCATGGCTAGCATTTCTCCAATGGTCTCTCCAAAGGTCCCCTCACCACAACAAGCTGGTCCATCCAAAGACAAAATCATTTGAGAGGTATTAAAACTATATGATGATGTTGATGAGCAAAAGATGCATAATAAAGTACAATCTCTTGAAATTTTTGAATCAGATATTGAAAATATGGGTAATATCAATGTTGTCCCATATGATCAATATGTGAAATAAAGTGAAAGTGAGACTGTACCAAGTGATGCATCTTCTGCAGTCAATGATGACTATATTTTTTATGAATACACTGCATGTGCTCCTGGTGATTCTGTTATTTCTGAACTAAATGCCTATAAAGAACAAGTTGCTATTTATGAACAGCGTGCTAAGTTTGAGTTAACCACCCGTGAGCAGGAAATGGATGACCAAATGCGTACAATTATTAGAAAAAGTAATTTTAGAGAAGAAGTATTAAAACAAGAATTAAACTCCTTGCAAGAAAAGCTTTCTAAAACTGCTAAGCAAAAACAAGAACTTCAAGAAAATGTTAAAATGCTTAAGCAAGAATTCTGTGCTAAGGAATTAAAACTTTTGAATGATTTTTCTAATCTAAAAACCTTGAAAAACAAGCTTGAAAATAATTTGTACGTACAAGAGAATACCATTCAGACTGCTCACATGATCACTAAGCATAGAGTTCTCAGCGATAAGCATAGTATCCCCATTATAAAGGAATCCAACCCTGAGTATGGTAAGAAAGCAAAAGCTGCTCAAAATGTAATCTATGATGGCAATGAGATTCTTAAACCTAGACAGAAACCTAGTTGCATTGAGTGCACTAAGGAAGATAGAAAATTAGATGATGCATCTAGGGAGAAAATGGATATGAAGCTTAACGATCCTGCGTGCAAACAGAATAACATAATGATCAAACCCCATGATTACACTAAGGAAAATTGGATATCCTTAAACAAGTTTAAGCCTCAGACTTTATTAACCCCTAAACAAGTGTTCTGGAAAAAGGATATGGATATGCAAAAAGCTGAAAATCTTGTTGAAAAGAATCCCCCTAGTAGGAAATTGCCTCAAGCAACTGTGTATCCTCCTAATACACCAATGCATTTAGTCCATAGATCTATTGCCACTAATAGCAAGACCTTAATCAGCCTGTATGTTGTTTATCAGCTGTTTGTTGATTTTGAGAAAACTTGTAAGAAGAGAATCACACCTACAGGGATAACTGAGGGGGAAAGGGGTTTTGAGCAAACTAAAGAATGTTATTTAACTGAGGTCATGCCTTTCTTCAAACAATTAAAAGGTCAATTTGAGAGTCTTCAAAAAGGGATAAATTCAGATATTAAAGAAATGGAAAAGGAATTTGATGCAATGATAGTTGAAGTCAATGATTATGAACAGGAACTCAAATATAATGAAGTTGAAAGGAAGAACTTGCACATCTTAAATGAGAATTTGACTTCGAGTTGTGTTGCTCAAGATGTGTTTTATACTGTTACTAAGCACTCTATTACTGCTTCTCGATTTCATGAATTATCTATTGCATTGAAAGTTTCCCATGATCGTGTCATTGAGCTTGAAAACAAAAACTCAGAACTAAATGAGAAAATTGATCAGGATGATCACGATAATTTGGTAAAACATCTTTCTAAACTAGAAGTTGAACATTTTGATTTACAACTAAAATACTAACATCTTAAAGAAAATGTCAAAACCTCAAATATCAAGACATCCTCAGATGTTCCAGAGTTTGATGCAGTTTTTCAGATAAACAAACATGACGAACAAATTCAAGCTCATTGTAACACGATCAGAAAGTTAAAAGCCCAAATCTCTCAATTAAAGGGTGAAAAGAACAATGTGACTGGCTCCCAAATGCCTCCTCCTTTAGATTCTCAGTATTCACAAACTTTTCATCTTCAAAACTTAGTTAATGCTTTACAAAAGGAAAACGAGAGTTTTCTAGAAGAAAATGAAAAAGTTAAACGACACTTTAAAGAGTTATATGATTCAATGAAAGTCACTCGTGACAAAAACAACGAAAAAATAACTTCTTTACAAAAAGAAATTGAGAATCTGAGGAGTCAAGAAAAAGGGAAACTGCCACTTGTTTTTAATGAGAATGTTGCATCAAAGTCATCCTCAGACTGCAAATATACTGTGACTGTTAAATACATTCCTCCTCATCTTAGGAATAATGAACCTGTGTTTCATAACTATTGTGCTCACCTTAAGGATAGTCTAGAATGTCTCCGTGAGATTGTGGAAGAGGATTTCATAAATAAGACTCTTGATAGAGAAATTAGGTTTGCTTGCATTCAGGCCAAACGATCTCAGGAGCTGCTAGAATGTTTAAAAGCAACATGTCCTAAATCCTTAGGTGCGAAAGGAAAAACTGTGATGCCTTGTTCTATGCCTAGTGCCAAGCATACAAACCATTATATGCCCACTATTAAGAAAGTGAACTCTAATGTGCCTTCAAGTAGTTCAGATCCCTGCACTTCTAGTTCAGGAATGCAAAAAGTAGCAAAACCAACTAATGTTCCAATTCCCTCTACAGGAGTAAGAAGTGACACCAAAGCAAGCGGGTCAAAGCCTCAAGGCAACACAAAGAATGATAGGACCTTGCATGCTAGGAATGTTCAGTGGAAGAGAGTAGAAGATCACCTTAGGGAGAATTTGAATAAGACGAATCGTGTTGATTCTAGTGTTAGCTCTAAGCGTACTGTAATTAATGCGAATTCTGCTACTTTTGGCAAAACATGTAATGATGATTGCGTGGTTTCTGTTACTAATCTTGAATGTGGTGTGAATGATTTGTCTAATGCTGTTAAATGCCCAGTTAAAACTGTTAATGTTAAACATCAAACTAAGAAGGCTAAAAGGAAAAGGCGAAAGAAAGTTAGAAAACAGTGGAAACCCACAGGAAGGAAATTTAGTAATATAGGTTATCAATGGATACCTACTGGCCGTAAGATTAATGAGCTGCACCCTAAATTTGCTAAGTCAATGCTCACTAGAAAATGGATGCCTACTGGCAAAACTATTCCCTTAAGAAGTGAACATACTTTGAATAGGTCAAATACGGACACTAGCACTGCATCTATTTCTGATGAGTCCATTGCTTCTACTTTTGATGTGGGTGTTCCAATCACTGTTACTAACCAAATGGAACCCATTCTTGCATGGGGATCCCAATTATCCAGTTATCCATTCTTGTCTGTGTTCAACTGCAGATCGTTCAAATCGTTATGTGGTACCTGGACTCAGGCTGTTCCAAGCATATAACTAGAGACCGGCCACGGCTCATGAACTTCGTGAGTAAATTCATCAGAACTGTGAGATTCGAAAACGATCATTTTGGTGCTATTATGGGTTATGGAGATTATGTGGTTGGAGATAGTGTGATTTTCAGGGTATATTATGTTGAAGGTCTTGGACATAATCTATTTTATGTCGGACAATTTTGTGACTCAGATTTAGAAGTGGCCTTCAGAAAACATACTTGCTTTGTTAGAGAACTTGATGGTGTGGAACTTCTCAGAGGAACTCGTGGTTCAAACCTATACACCATCTCTATCGAAGATATGATGAAATCTTCACCCATCTGCTTGCTGTCAAAGGCTTCCAAAACTAAGTCATGGCTATGGCACTGTCGTCTCAATCACTTGAACTTTGGTACCATAAACAATCTTTCCAGAAAGGACTTAGTAAGAGGATTACCCAGATTAAAGTATGAAAAAGATCATCTTTGTTCAGCTTGCCAATTGGGAAAAAGCACAAAATATGCCCACAAACCAAAACCCACAAACTCAGTAATGGAAGTTCTTCATACCCTTCATATGGATCTGTGCGGACCAATGAGTGTGCAAACGATAAATGGGAAGAAATACATTCTAGTAGTTGTTGATGACTACTCTCGATTTACTTGGGTAAAGGTTTTGAGGCAAAGGATGAAACTCCATATGTCATCATCAAACTTATCAAACAACTTCAGGTTCGACTCAACAATATTGTTAGAATTGTTCGAACAGACAATGGCACAGAGTTTGTTAACAAAGACTTAATTCAGTTTTATGAAAGTGTTGGAATCAGTCATCAAAGAAGTGTTCCACGAACTCCTCAACAGAACGGTGTAGTTGAAAGACGAAATCGAACTCTTGTGGAAGCCGCAAGAACAATGCTAATTTATTCAAAGGTTCCAATGTTTCTATGGGCTGAAGCCATTGCTACTGCTTGCTACACCCAAAATCGTTCCTTTATTCACACCTCTTATGAAAAAACTCCATATGAACTTGTCCATAAACGAAAACCTGATCTATCCTATCTTCGTGTGTTTGGTGCTTTATGTTACCCAACTAATGACGGTCATGATTTAGGTAAACTAAAAGCTAAAGCGGACATTGGAGTATTTGTAGGTTATGCACCAAACAGAAAAGGATACCGAATCTACAACAAGAGAACCAGAAAAATCATGGAAACAATTCACGTTACGTTCGATGAGCTGACCGGTCAAATGGCTCCAGAACAGTCCAGTTTTGGACCCGCATTTCAACCTTTATCAAGTAGTCCTATCAGTTCTACTCTTGTTTCTAATCCCTCACCAGCAACTCCTTATGTACCTCCTTCAGAAGATGATTTGAAGAAATTATTTGATCCAATGTTTGATGAACACTATGAACCAAGTGCTAATGATATGTCAGTTCCATCAACAGAGGCTGCCTCTATCCCTGTCAATGAAGTTAACCCTTCAGTTTCAATGTCATTAAGTCAAGAAGCGCCTGCTGCTGATCACTCTGTCTCATCAACAAATCATCAATCATCGAGTGTACACAATGGAAATGTTGTTGCTGTTACAGATGATGAAAACCCTTTTGCTCCTCCAGAAGATGAACCCTTTGAAAAAATATTTGCTCCTGAGTCATCATCAGAACCATCTTCTTCAGGAGATATCAACTCTGCTACTTCAGTTCCTCAACAACAACCACATGAACATCTTAGAAAATGGACACATGATCATCGATTGGACAACATCATTGGAAACCTCTCTCGTCCAGTATCCACACGGAAACAACTTGCAACCGATGCCTTATGGTGCTTCTTCAACTCTGTACTCTCTAAGATCGAACCAAAAGACGTGAAAACTGCCATGAATGAAGACAGCTGGTTCAATGCCATGCAAGAAGAAATTCATGAGTTTGATCGACTAGATGTATGGGAATTAGTACCTGCTCCAGATTGTGCGATGATCATTGCTTTAAAGTGGATCTTCAAAGTAAAACTTGATGAGCATGGTGATGTTTTAAAGAACAAGGCTCGATTGGTTGCAAAAGGATACCGTCAAGAGGAGGGTATTGACTTTGAAGAATCATTTGCTCCAGTTGCTCGTATCGAGGCAATCAGAATCTTCTTGGCTAATGCTGCAAGTAAGAACATGGTAGTCTATCAGATGGATGTATAGACGGCTTTTCTTAATGGAGATCTTAAAGAAGTCATATACGTTAGCCAACCTGAAGGCTTTGTGAATCCAGAGCATCCTACTCACGTCTATCGTTTGAAGAAGGCTCTTTACGGTTTAAAGCAAGCTCCAAGGGCTTGGTATGATACGCTATCAAAGTTTCTTTTATCTACTGGATTCAGCAAAGGAGCAGTTGATACGACATTATTCACCAGAATGTCAGGCAAACATTTAATTCACGTTCAAATATATGTTGATGATATTATTCTTGCCTCGACTGACCCCTATGAATGTGACCGTTTTTCAAATGAAATGGATTCCAAATTTCAAATGTCAATGATGGGACAAATGTCATTTTTCTTGGGATTACAGATTTCACAAAGTCCCGAAGGCATTTTTATAAATCAATCTAAATATGCAAATGAGATTTTAAAGAAATTTGGATTTGATTCTTGTGACCCTGTTGACACTCCCATGATAAAGTGTACTAAACTGGATGAGGACCACTCAGGGATCATGGTAGACCAAATGAAATATCGTCGTATGATTGGATCCCTGATGTACCTCACAACCAGTAGACCAAACATTCTGTTCGCTGTTTGCATGTGTGCTAGATATCAGGCTAAGCCTACCAAAAAGCACCTTGAAGCGGTTAAACGGGTCTTTCGGTATCTCCCAGGAACCATCAATATGGGACTTTGGTACCCGAAGGACACCGGTATGTCACTAACGGCCTATGCAGATGTTGATCATGCATGATGTCAAGATACACGTCGAAGTACGTTTGGAGGTGCTCAGTTTTTGGGTGATAAGCTTGTGAGCTGGTCTTCAAAGAAACAAATGAGTACTTCTATTTCCTCTACAGAGGCTAAATACATAGCCATGTCATCTTGTTGTGCTCAAATCCTATGGATGAGATCCCAATTATCTGACTATGGCTTTGAATTCAACAAAACTCCTCTGTACTGTGATAATAAAAGTGCTATTGCTCTTTCATTCAACAACGTTCAACACTCAAGAGCAAAGCACATCGACATTCGACATCATTTCATCAGGGAGTAAGTAGAGAACGGTGTGGTGGAACTTTATTTTGTGAGGACAGAATATCAATTAGCAGACATCTTCACCAAAGCTCTTCCTAGGGAACGTTTTGAGTTTATCCTCCCACGACTTGGTCTAAAGAGTCTACAACCGGAAACACTCAAACGTCTTCAAGAGGAAGACGAGGAGTAAAGGTCTTTCTTCATCCATCTCTTGTAAATATTTATTCAAAAAGCAAATAGAAAAATATAAAACTTTTCAAAAATCCATAAAAATTTGAAAATCTTGAAAAATTTCAAAAAATATTGTCTTTTTGTCATGATTTTTCTCGATTCGATAATATCTACGGTCTTTGTGCTGTCATTCAAAGAATGACACGGGACTTTAGATGTTGTTCGAATGTTCTTAAAAAAAAAAAAAAAAAAAAAATCAAAAAATCAAAAATATTTTTGGGAGAAAGTGAAACTATGGTTTATTGTCATTTCAGGCAGTAACCCATTTTTCAAAGAAAGAACAGAGCAATGCTTTTTCTTGTTTTTCAAATCTCATGCTCTGATTCTATTACTTACTATCCAATGAAAACTAATTGTTTTGAAAAATAACTCGGACTCTATTTTTGAAAATCATCTGGACTTAACGTTTGTCAAAAATATCTATCTCTCAATCAACAACTTATGTCATTGATTGAGGGGGAGAATGATTTCAATTAAATCAAAAGGTTATTTTTCATGCAAGTATTTTCAAAAAGATAATCATGCATGTTTAATCAATGGAGTTTAAAGTCTCATAATCCGATCCTTATCAGTTAAAATGTTTTCATAATCAAGTCACAATTCTCCTTAAAAGCTTTCAAAATCTATTTAAATCTACAGAGATCACAAATCTCAAATGATTTGAAAATTGTGATCGGGGGAGAATTTGTGATTTAAATTGGATTTAAACTGATAATTCGATAAATTGTTTCACAAGTGTTTAGCAAGCTTTCCTCCCCACATGTGCCAAACGATTTCAAGTCTTCCATGCACATGTTGAGGGGGAGCATCCTTTTAAAACCACAAATAATTGAAACGTGATTGATTTGTCTCTAATTACAGGTTCCTTCTAATATGTTCAAAACTCTTTGAAACCTCGAGGCACATATTAAGGGGGAACAAACTTATGAAAACCTCGTTCTTCCTCAATATGCTTTATATACTTGATTTGATCAAGGGAAGTGATGTTGATATCTTTTAGAAAATGGTAATCAAAGAAGTTAATTCTTCCTCTTGCCTCCGTGTGCTAAAACGATTTTTAAATACATGATGCACATGTTGAGGGGGAGCTCTTTTTCTAAAAATATCAAAAACAATTCAGGTACAAAATGCTTTGATAATATATCACAAGTATCTGGATTGATTTTCAAATGGTTTTCAATTGGTTCCAACGGTAGATAAACAATACCAAATAGACCGACCAAATTTACTTTATGTATGGTGATATAAGGATGGTTAGGTTAGGTATTCGTTCCCACAATCCGCCAGAACCGGAGGGATCTACCGAGGGACAATCCACTAGATAGTGTAGAGTCCTTAGGTATGATGAAAAAAAAGGAGAAATGTGAGATATGGGAAGAGTGCAGACTGAGATAGAGCTAGAACTAGAATAAACCCAACAAGGTTCTAGTTATGAAATCTCGGTAAGCACTGAAGAGGTTGAAGAATGAAAAAGAATTGAATGTGAAAAGGGGTGAAAAGAAATAGCCCTCCAATAATTCAACCTTAGGGCAGTAACCAAGTTCAATACATATGCTACTGGTGTTTACTAAGGTAACATCGGTATTGAAGACAAGACGTCATGGACCCAGTGACGCACTGCACTACACCTTCCCAAACCACTCAAGTTCCTCTTAAAAGGGCTTGTTTCATTCTCACGGGGAACCGACGTTATCTATCGACTTTCTCTTTGAGTTTGTTGATATTGAAGAAGGAGACCCTCTATCTAGTCTCTGGCATAGGAAACCAAATGTGCACAATTGAGTCTAGAGCCAAGAGATCATCAAATAAATCTTATTAGGACACTGTCAATGAAGACTCTCTGTTTCATACAATGTGGAAAGAGAGATTATATCTCATGAGTCCTAGGCAATATCCATGTGGTATTGCCAGAACATCTGAGTGATATGCAAACATATTCACAATGAAGATGGAAAGCCTTCTGGAGCTAACATCAAATAAGCTCCTGGTGGGTGGCATGTGAGATCTATCCAATAGATCAACCATGTGACAACTGAGCAGAAACAATGGGGCGATTCAACCTTTTGAATCACTCCTGGTTCAGGTTATGGATTGACGAATACCTTTGAAAAACCGGTCTTTGTGCTTAAAAACTCTTTTGTTTAGCACATCGACTGTGTACTAACATTTCAAAACAAAAGGTGTTTATGATTGATAATTGATTTTCATTTAAACCTTCGTTGTATTGCAAAAACAATTTCTATTGAGCGATACACGATTGTTTTTCAAATCTCTTTTCATCAATCAGTGAATCTCAATTCGCTGGTTCACTAACTCCGTGTTGTCTTCTTTGAGATGTTCCGGTTTGAGAACAGCTAGAGCAGCTGCGAAACATTGTCAAGGAAATTCTTCGGAATTATACCTGATCACAGGCAGTACTTGTACTGATCAACGGGGAACCGTGGGCCGTGTACCTCAATTCAACGAAAGTGATCAAAGACACTTTCTTGCGCTTTATTGCTAACTGTTGTATGCAGGTACGCCCGACGTTTGCAGCTGGTCAGAATGAAGCGGTCAATCCATAGCCGCATGCTCACACAACACATTCATTTCTAAAGAAATCATGATTAGTGCACCAATGACTCTGATATTTTCACTCCATGCTTCTGCTACGCTGCTGCCAATATCATGAATCAACGAAAGCTTCCGCTACTCTGATGAGAATATATCATGATCCAGAATGTGAGCATGTCGGTCCAAATGTCACAACATCACATAATACCAACACCACAATGGAAGAGCCAGAGATTTATATTAGCTGATGATCTCAATGCTGGCTCAAAAACTCATCATCACGTGGATCAGTTAAAGACCTCCACATTGATTATCCAAACATGCAATAATGAAGAATCAATGACTACGAGCTACAGAGCAAAGAACATTAACAAGAAACCAAGAACAATCTAAGTGTAATATCTGTTTGTATTCTATGTATTTTTGAGGTGACCTCCCTTAGGTGGAGATTGTTAGGATTTAGTAAATCCAGTTATTAAAGAGTCGGTCACCTCAAGTATATGTAATCGTTAGAAAGCTCGTAGTCGTAGATTATTTAATGTTTAGTAGTATTTAGTTAAGTAACACCGTGGAGGACGGACGGGTCTTTACCCACTGTATACCTGATCCACAGCCCGTAGGTGGCGATTTGTGTAAGACTATAAATACTCTCTACCTCCCAAGGTAAAGAGTTGGAGCTCATAATAATACTTTCATTTTCTCTCACTAAGTTCCCAAACCTCTAACTCTTTCTCTCTCTAAAACCTCATCTTGTCCGCCTCTTTTGATTGTGATATGATGTGTTTGTGAAATCCAATATGTTACACATATCCTAACTAATTACTAATAATACGGATACTACTATCCGCAGAAATAAACCTATCAGCAGTAACTGCACTATCAGCAGAAACTGTTCTATCAGTAGAAACAAAATAAACTATCATCAGTAACCTGATCAGCAGGAACCATACTGTTACAAGAATTCCTAACACCTTAAACCTGAGAACACATGCTAAAAAGGCCAGCTTACACTGGTGAGTTCATAGAGTAAGTTACAAAAGTAATATTGGACCTGATAGAGTTTAATTGCCAGGTGCGACTAAGGCAGATAGATAATAATCATTCCAACCAACAATCAATCAATCCATAATCAATCCAGTCAATAATCAATCCAATCAATAATCCACAATACGTTTGAGATCTCAATGCAGGGCCCTAGGCGACTCTAGCCAGCACGGTCGTAGCAAGGCCTAGAACACAGGCTACCCTGATCTAGGTCGGATACACTTAGCTAGGCATCGCG
This sequence comes from Chrysanthemum seticuspe, assembly GCA_019973895.1. Classification (NCBI taxonomy): domain Eukaryota; kingdom Viridiplantae; phylum Streptophyta; class Magnoliopsida; order Asterales; family Asteraceae; genus Chrysanthemum; species Chrysanthemum seticuspe. The sequence continues at coordinate 147,997,707 of BPTQ01000004.1, forward strand.
TTATAGCATACAGATGCTACCCTAGTCTAAGTCGACAAATGTCGCATGTCTAACCTTTCCCAATCAACACATTAGCAATTCAAAATAGTAGGGGCAGGTCCAAGAAATAGTTTTGTTTTCACATAAAACACATAAGATCACAATCCAAAATCACATATTCCAAACAACAGTCATTCTCGCATAATATTCACGTATCCAAATACGGTTGATTAAAATGCAGCATGCATTCTCCCCAAAAATAGTTATGAAAACATTTGAAAATAGGGGCTATGAAACTCACCTTAGCCACAGTAATGCAATATTCACTATTGACACGACTGGAATCTAAAGCTAATATCCACGACATCCAGATGAATGTACGACGAGTACGATAGAATAGAGTTGACACAACCTAATGCGTATACGATTATCTCAAAACACGGCTCATACGATAAAGAAGTTGATAGAAAGTAATGTGTCAAATTTTTCGTGAATTATTCGTGTCATTACTTTCAAAAGTCCATTATTACTATTTCAAAAGTTCATAATTATTATCTCAAAAATTTAGTTTTAACATTTCGTGTGGTGGTAAGAAGCATAGAAGCGACGCACAACTCACGCGAAAGAGGAGAAGACGTCGACATAGTCGAGACATACTAACTAGAACGCACGCCAAAAAGGAAATACATTGACAAAGCCAAGAAATACTGACAATACACAAGCTAGTCAAAGACTAGGAAATGACGACGACTATTTATGAAATATAAATAGATTAACTTTCAATAACTTCCCCATAATCCCAAACGTAGATGTTATATTAAAGATAAGTTTCCATTTATCGCTTGATTATCAAAGGTTTCACGATCGTTACTCGTAATTATACGAGTTTATAATAGAGTACGTCATACCAAGTATATTATTGTAGTATATTATAAATGACATGTTCGTTTGTTCAACGTTTCCAAAATATTATGACTTTATTATATCGCTTTCTTCAAAACAATCTTTCCCGACGAGTATTTAAGAGTTAACTTGTATTTAATAAACATGAGTTACTATCATAGTTTATAAGGATTTAAAACTAAATAAAAGTATATATAGTTATATATTTCATTTTTAGTTAAATTGTGAAAATAGAATATTTAGGCTTATCGCGAAACAAACATATTAAACTCATTTCCGAGTCCAATATATTGTCCTCGGTAATTCCAAAATGATTAATAAAGTACATCTTATAACCAATATAACTAGTATATTAAATGTTACTCTAATTTATAAAACGTAGTTAATTCTTATAACGTTTACATATTATTTGATATTAATTATTAATAACATATTAGATTCTCAAATTTTTATCACGCCACATTGTAATATCGTTTATCCGATAGTTTTATTCCGTTATCGTTGTATAGTTGATTTGTTACAAGGTCACTTCATTAAGTACATATATATATATATATATATATATATATATATATATATATATATATATATATATATATATATAGCTAAGCCATTATCTTATACCATTAACCGTTTCCTTAGTCTCGATATCTCATATAACGATTTTTAGTTCTAATATGTCCATTAAATATTCGTTTCGATATTCCATTTTAACCACACTTACAACTTATAAACTATTATTGCGCCTTATCAATTTGTATCCATAACTAGTATAACTCTTTAATATATCCAAATTATAAACCTAAGTCAAAACAGTATATATATTTTCAGTTTGACCCATGGTCAAGATGACTTGACCAGACCCATAACTGACCCGAGAACCAAGATAAGCACCAACCCAACGAGTTGACCCGACTCACTGAGTCAACTCAACTCAGTGAGTCACTCGTACCCAAACTGCCACAACAAACAAGATCGTTTAACCACACGACATCTTTCTAATTTCGTTTTATTTTCACCACACGAATACATCTTAGAACATGTTCATTTCATTCTTTCCAATCCGTTTTAGCACTAGTTATCCACGAAAAACAACACAACTTAACGTGTGTATATATATATATATATATATATATATATATATATATATATATATATATACTAGTGTCAAAACCCGTCCGATGGACGGGTATCACTTGTGTTTTTTATTTTTAGGATTTAGTAGAACAAATATATACTAAAAAGTAATTAAAAGTTAAATGAAACGATTAAGATATATAATTGATGTTATCATAATCCATAGAACGGCTAAAAGCAGGTAAATTTTTTGATTTTTGGTTTTAGTAAGCGGGTAAGAACTATAATTGATGTTACCATAATTCATAAAACGGCTAAAAGGAGGTAACTACTTTCTAACATGTTGTTCTAAACAATATTAATCATGAACATCTTTTACATTTGATAATATTATTAACATTCATTATTGGTATTTTTTTTTTGTCAATTATGTTTATTTACTTATTTTATATAGGTGTGTTAGGTCACTAGTTTTACAACACAAGCTTAATAGAAAGAGATAAAGGCGATTGAACAATAAACCAAACACACACACACGTATGAATGTAACAGGTTATGCGTAGATATGTGTGAAAGAGAATAACTTGAACAACCAACCCTCAAGTGAGGGTTATACAAGAGTATTTATAGGAGGGAAGCTAGGGCAACACTCCTAGTCCCTTCCTTTCTCCTACAGGCTTGGACCTAAGCTCATGGGCCTTCTACATAAGCTTAAGGCTAATAACAAACATAAAGGCCATAATTAAGCTAACTATTACATATGAATTACTAACACTTGATTTAGGTTTAGGAGTGATTCCAACAATCTCCCCCTAAGTGTTAGTGATGAAGAATATAAACGGTGAAGGCGATGATGTAATAGTAGCTTTGACGTCTTCTGACATTCTTCTTTCTTGTGATAAGAATTGCCTTGATTCGAACAATCTCCCCAGTGTAGAGAAATTGTCTTCTTTGAACAGTTTTGCTTTGACGTCATCTTTTAACTTTGTTCTTTGATCATTGTTCTTTGTGATGGTAGTGATAGTATGTTGTTGTTGTCTGCATCAAGTCTGCCTCAGGTCTGCTTCGTTGCTCCAGTGTCTCCAAGTCATTCTTCAATATGCGCACACGCTTTTTGACGTTGGATTTCAGTACTGATGAAGTTCTTTAAGTCTTTAACTTTGTAGATTCTTTGATTTGACGAAGAATCATTCTGACTTTTGTGTTGCTTTAAGATAGAACTTCCATTAGTGATGATGTTAGCGTGAGCATGAGAAGAATCTGCACGATCATTCCGCTCCAGAGCTTCCATAAGAAGAAAACATTAAAACGGTTAGTAATAAGCGGATTCCGGCACTTACAAGTTTGAACTTCGAGAGTGTTAACAACATAGTGTGAAAACACAACTCTAATTCTCACAAAGGCCGTTCCTGAACTGGAGTCCCACAAGTGAGATAACGCGATGTACCGAAGTACACCTACAGTTCAGATGAGTCGCTGAGGTACACCGAAGCATCACCTCACGACTGTAGACCGTTTGAGACACACTAAGCGTAATCCACAGCCAGTTACCGAAGTGACCTGCTGTCAGGGCTGTTTGATGTTGACCCTGGCAGGAGTTTCCATTCAATCACTGAGGATCACAGTTGTGAACCTCTCATAAATGTTCTCGACAGATTGCTAAGATCTGTGAAGGACTCGATAACGTACCACTGATGTTCTTATTGTTGAACATCAAGTGATGAAATGTCAAGTGTACCTAAGAGATCTTTTGATGAATCTCGTGGCTCTAGACTCAATAGTGCGTTTTGGTTTTTCCTGAGCGGAGACTAGGGAGAGGGTCTCCTTCTTCAATACCAGCGATCTCTAAGAGAAAGCCAATAGTTTACGTAGGGTTCCCTGTGAGAATGAAACAAGCTTCTTTTGAGAGAAACTTGAGTGGCTAAGAAGGTTTAGTGCATGCGTCACTGGGTCAATGACGACTTTTAATCTTCAATACCGGTGTCATCAAGTGACAACCAGTAGCGTATGAATTGAACCCGGTGTCTGCCCTAAGTTGAATAATTTGGAGGGCTATTTCTTTTCATCCTTTTCTTTGCATTTCTTTTTAATTCTTCAACTCCTTCTTTCTCCGATTCTCATTTTCTCCTTTTTATAATCATACCTAAGGACTCTAAGTACTAACTATTTGTGATGTCCTTGGGTAGATCCTTCCGGCTCTGGTGGATCATAGGACGGTTATTCCTAACCTTAATCACCTTATAACTCCATTGCCATAAAACCATTTTTCATGAAAATCTCTCGAAGCATTTGTGAATGAAAAACATGTTTGAACACTTCAAGAGTTTTAGATTTTCAGAAATACTCCCCCTCCACATGTGCTAAGGAGTTTTTACAGAAATCTGCACAGTGAGGAAAGAGCGCGCACTTTATGAATTGATCAACTCAAAATAGACAATCCCCCGCGAGACACGGTTACGTTACATAGTTAAAGAGATACATTATCAGCTTTTAGGTGACAACTAGCTCTAATAACTACCTTGAAAGTGTAGACAAACCTCGAAAGATTGTCAAACCCGTCAGAGTTCATGTCTACCAAGAGTTTCTCGAATGGTACATTCTATTCGGACAGTCCTTTGCAAGACACGTTTACATTACTAGCGAACTAGTTTGAAATTATTACCCGTCCTGGACAAGTCTTTTCGAGTTACTAACAGTTAAGTACCGTCAATTCGTTGGTTAAGTCTATTGCACAAAGATTCATTTGCATTAACACAACATATTTCTTATCACAAAACTTTATCCCCCTAAAAAATGGCATATAAAATGTTATTTTTGAAAAGTTGAGAATAAATATGACCATTTCGAGTGTTGCGGGAAGATGACCACTGTGAACAATTTGTGAACAAAGTTTTAATTCAAATACTCCCCCTCAACAAGTGATATAAACGGTTGAGGTTTAGAAAATCATACGGGGAAGTACTTGTTCTTTTGAGCAAAACCTTGAAAAATGAAAGGTTTGATAGGTTTTACTCAAAAGTAAGAAGCTTTCGCTCCTTTTATAAGGATTGTGGCACTGAAGCGTACCACATAGTCCTTTCTTGACAATTACGGGTTGTACACTGTTATGTGTGCACAAGCCATTGTGATAATAAATCATACATCCAAAGTTATAATGAAATAGAAGCAGTTCAAGGGGTACCAGGAAGTCCAGTGATGTTGCCAGGAATGCGAACAGGGCGTTAATCCTGGGTCGACCACCAACAAAGCTTTCTAAGGTTCTGAACTGATCCCGTCGATACGACCTTTCATCAATCATTTTGATGATCCTCTGCACATCCCTTCTGTCCTGAGAGTTCCATCGCTTTTGAGACCTTATGCCTTCATATATCGCCTTCAACCGATAAGCCAATCCATCCCTAACCTTCTTCAAAGTGTGATCCCCAAACTTGTGAAGATCTCTACATGCCATCAAGCAATTTCGTTGAAGTTCACTGCGATAAACGACGCCGAATGGTTTGCTGACGAGTGTGTATTGTGGAAGCTGGTTGATGTCGGGAAGATCTAGCTGAGGTGGAGTGAAGTTGACACGGGTATGATATGATTCAACTGCAAGCTGAAGATCTTCTACACGTTCCTGTATGACTATGCTTCTGATGAATATTTGCAGGGACTTGATGTATTCACGTTGTACTTCAGTCGAGAATTGTCTCATGCGTCCCTGTACTTTGGCAAGATACAGATCTTCAATGTCGTTGAGAGATAAATTCTGAAAGTCCGCTTCACTGAATGCATAATCTCTTTCATCTTGTATTTTGACCACGATATTCTTGAGAAAAGTGTAGTCCTATTTAGACGAAAGATCAACATGTTTAACAGCAACGATTCCTTTAGTACTGAACACTTCATTTTGAGACTTTTGAACTTGGCAGCTTCTGTAGTAGATTCGTCGGCGTTCCGGCCAATGGTGAATCCCATACATTGCATCACGGTCACACAATTCCACATTGTTAGAAAACATGTGGGTAGCCTTTTCCTCGATGGCTATGCAGTTTGAGTATATGGCTGCCGGGAACGGAAGTGTCAGAGATGTAGCATATTTCCTTGAATCATCACTGTCGTGTAGAAGAAATTCCAAGTCTCTGTTGAAGAAATAGCGAAATGGAATCTTAGGCTGATCTGGTTGGCCAATTGTCGGTAGAGGTTTAGACCAGTCGGTGTAATATGGAGGGTTGTCCCGTTTGGTGAAGTCGATGTTTGCTTCTGGGTTGAGCCAATCCATATTGTTAGATATGGCTCGTGCTATATTGTCAAGGTGATACTCAACTTCAATAGCACTTTCCGAGCTGTCTTTTAGAAATTGAAATGCTTCATTCTTGATTCGCTTCAACTCGGATTTCGTCATCTTCTTCACTTGGAATTTTTCTTGCAGAATCTTAGCATGCTCCAATGTATTACCGTCTACCAGTTCTTGACCTTCAGCAGGATAGGGGGTGGAATTAACAAGTGTAGAAAACCATTCAAATTCCTCTGTGTCATCTTCGTCTAGCCATGATACGACGTCAGTCATAGGCGCCTTCTTCTTCTTTTTCTTAGGCCTAGATGAAGATTCTGGTTTCTTAACATTGTTGGGAGAGGCGGGTTGTTGTTGGGGCTCATGGAATTCCTCATCGTCACCACCCGTATACTCAAAGTGATCACCGGTTTTCTGAGTCTCGGGTGGTAACTTGGAAGAATCCTGAGGTTTTTCAGTAGAAGAACGAGGAGGAGACCTTTGTTGTGCTGGAGTCCGTTTGGGTGGAGGTTGCATATAAGATGATTCACCAGACTTCTTCAAGCGTTTATGCTCTTCATTCTTATCCTGATCCTTATCTTCATCGTCGCGTGGACGTTTCGGCCTTTCAGCTTCTTCTCGGCATGCTGATTTGAGTTGATATTCCAGCAATGCTTCAAGCAATTTACCTTCGTGAGAGGCAAGTGTTGCAGATCGTTTGGACATTTGAGCTACCAGCCGGTCAACTAACTCAGCATCTGAGAATATTATGGGATCAACTGGATTGATGTTCACGTACATTGGGGTTGATTTCATAGTCTGCTTGGCCAGATGAAGTAGATTCGGATAGAGTTGTTTGGTGAACAACTCCTTTGTAACTTTAGGAACAATGTCAAGAAGGTACTGATGAGTGTACCCTTTGATCATTTCGTCCATTTTCCCTTGAAGATCATCTTTCATGAGCTTCTGGACATACTCCCTTTTAACTTTCATCTCGTCATTCTCGTCATGAAGATACTGTATTTGATCAGCGAAGAAATTCATCTTGCTGTAGAGCATGTCTTTCTTTCTGACTTGTTTGACAGCATTCATAATTCTTTTATGAGTATGAGAAATCCAAGATCTAGTTGTCTTCTTCACTGATTTGGATGTTGATTTGGTTGATCTTTTTGATGGTGGTGGTGAGGAGTGAGAAGACGAATCTGATGATGATGAGATGTGAGGGGACTCTGGGTCCTTTGGTGGTTCAGAAGTTTTCTCCTTAGACCGTACGGGACTGTCAAGAAGAAACTTTTCATAATCAATATCTTCATCATTTCTAGACTTAGCTTCTTCATCAGCTTTATCTTTCTCAGACTTCTCCTTTTCTGGTTCCTCAATGTTAAAATCAGTAGAGTCCTCCACAAGCTTTTTCTGTTGCACAAGAGTGGTGGCACCAGTTCCCTTATCGGGTCGATTAACCGCATCAGGATCTGGTGAAGAGTGGAAACCACCACTCGACCCTCCGGGACCACGCATTTGATCTTGTTCAAATTCTTTAGCCTTTTGTAGGTGTCTAACGATTTTAAACTTCTTCCTGTAGGATGTATCCAGTTGCTCTTCATCTGAGCTTGAGCTTTCTTCATAAGGTACAAGTACTGGAGTCTTCCCTTTTTCTTGAATAGCTGGAGGACTGGAAGGTTTGGCTACTGAAGGATTAATGTCGGTTGCAGTTTCAGAGTGGAAGATCTCTTCGTCTGATTGTGTATCTTCAGAGCTTTCTTCCACAAGCTCTCTTTGCGGTTCAGATTTGGGAATTGGAATAGGTACAACTTCCTTCGCGAGAACAGTCCTTTTACGTAGAGGATTCCTTTTGGGAAACTTCCTCTGACTCTCAGTGCTTGCAGCACTCCCTGCACTGCCTCTTCTGGTTCTCCGTGTAGGTGTCCCAGGAGGTTTCTCATCAAGATGACCAACTTTGCCTTCTTTCACTGCTACCAGATACCTTTTGTATGTCTCGAGCTTTTTGATTTCGTTTGACAGAAGGTGATCAGGTAATACAGCACCCTGTTTCTTTGTTGACGATTCCTTGATTCTAAAAGTTAAAATAGGCTCAGTCAGCATGTCGTGATTGTCGGGGTCATTGAGCCTCTTGGGAATATCAGGATGAAGACCAAGTGCTCTCTGGATCAACAGTTTAGTGTATCTGACATAGGGAATCTTTGAGCCAAGTTTTTTGAGAAATGTCATCATGTCATCCCATATCAGAGCTTCCAGTTCAATGTGCTTCATGTTGATTAATGACCAGAAGATTTGCAGTTCCATGAGCTTGGGATGCTCATAGCCACTATCACGACCAGAGACAGATTTGGTGATGATGATGTAGAGAGTTCTCCACGGTTGAGGAATGTTCTTATGCTCCACATGAGAGTGCTTAGTGATAATTCCTGAAGCTTCATCATAGCCAATATCAATCAAGAATTGCAAAACTGTCTCTTCAGTAGGTGTGGCATAGAAGTCGGTTGGCTCGATGTCAGGGATGAGAAGAACATCCCGTAATTCTGTATGTGTGATGGTGACTTGTTTGTGATTGAGCGTCACTGTTACTGCACTTTGACCTTTGATCCTCTGCATTGAATTCCAGAACTGTTGCATGTAGATCTCCGGTACTGTAGCAGAATGTGAGAGCATGTTCTGGTAGGGATGATTCTTGAGAATATCCATAGCAATCAAACAGGAAGATTCTGAGCAGGTGAGGGTTTCAAAGTCAACCCGAAGGTTGTTCTTTCCAATCTTCCTCGGATAGCCATTAGGAAAGATATCGACAATTGTGAGAACATCTGGTGCATCCACATTCATTTGAGCAGCCATGTCGTGATCTGAAATAACATTAGCCAAAAGAACCAACATATCGAAAGACATAATGTTAGTCAACAGAAGGTTTTATTGTCTAATTATTGAACGTACAATGTCAATGATTGTTACGAGTCCAAAGTCACTTGTTTGTTTAATAGTCCAATGACGTCGTGATAAGTTTCGTGAGTTAGTTAACTTTAAGTTTTAAAGTTTATGTTATCACTTATTTAACACAACATATTAAACGTCTAAGTTTATTAGTGACATTATTGGTTTCGTGACGTTATGATTTATTTATTTACAAGTTTGCACGTGTAACAATTCATAATGAAGGTTTGATCAAGGCTTAGGCGTAGAAATGGTAGCTTATGCGTAAACAGGAGAGGTATACGCGTAGACGCAAGCTTATGCGTAGGATCCTTACTTACGCGTAAGAAATATTACGCGTAGGAAAAGGGGACCTTATGCGTAGAGCTTACGCGTAAGGCTTACTCGTAACAGTAGACCTTATGCGTAGAGGTCACTGTTTACGCATATCCTTCACAGGATACGCGTAGTCCCTTTGTAGAACCTTACGCGTAAGATTTCTCTTACGCATAACTTTCTACGCGTAAGGTGATCCTTATGCGTAGAGTTTCAATGACCTTGATTCTGAGTTTTACGCGTAGTAAGCCTGAAATAAAATCATCATAACATCAATTTTGACACTAACACTCATTCTATAACAGATTTAATCACAATCACTCATTTAAACAGTTAGGCGTAGAAAACCTTACGCGTAAACCAAAACCCTAATAGTTCATAGATTACGTGTAAGAACTTTAGCCATAGGAATTACACCAAAGTTATTCTGATGGTTTTTAGATGTCATGTGAGTGTAATAACCAAGTTTTAACATCAAACTCCCAATGAATCAAAAATACCCAAAAGCGAAGAACATTAAACCCTAATCTCTAATTTTCAATCAATTAGTGTTTCTGGGTTGTTTTAAGGCCTGGATATCATCAATACATCATGATATCAACATCACATAACAATCTTTTTGACCAAAAACATTCACATTACAAAATACCCAAAACCACGCATAAACCCTATTTTTCAAAATCACTCAATTCGTGTATCTGGGTATGTTTAAACGATGAAAATGTATTCATTGATGTAAGAAAAGCATTTTGGCACTATCATTTCAATCATAAACACACAAATTTGATCATGTGTTCATACGCTTATACGTAGAACACAAAATCCCTTCTAGGCGAAAATCTAACCGTTAGTTTGAAAAACGATTCAAAACCCATGTTTAGATTGATGCAAAGAACGTATAAACACTTACAAATTGATGAATGAAAGCACGGATTTGTTAAACGATTTTGGATCGTAGATGATATTAGATGAAAATAATAAATGTGAAAGGTTAAAGTTAGGTGGAGGTATTTTATTAAAAGTGACTTTGTGCTTTTGGCAGTTTCAGTCCCTCCACCTTTTCCTTTTTCATCCAAAGCCATTTAACTTCCATTTTGGTTACCAAACAAAAGATTTTAAGAAAGAAACTTGACGACACTCCCCCTCGACTTAAGAAATAATGAAAGGTTATAAATTTTAGTCCGAGGAGTGTCATTAAACCAGAAAATGTGACCACCATTTTAAAGAAACAACCAGGATAGGATAACATGCAAGTACACGGATGTTTTGAAACAGTTAAGTATTTATTTTCTCCCCCTCAACACTTGATCGAAAAAATACTGAATTTTGAAAGATTTGAGTGTTGACGGAAGAAATGTACTTGCCATGTTTGAAGAAATATAGATAGAAGAATATTTTTGTTGTTTTATCTGATTTTCTATTTTTGTATTTTGTTTTTGAAAAAAAATATTTACAAAAGAGATTTTGGTGTTTGACAGGTTTTTAAGACTGTTTTAAGAGATCATCTAGTTCCTCTTGAGTCAAACACCGCATACCAATCCGGTGGACCAACTCATTAAACCTAGCGGGAGGCAAGGCTTTGGTGAGTAGATCTGCCAATTGGTATTCAGTACCCACAAAGTATAATTCAACTGTACCCTGTTCTACATGGTCCTTGATGAAATGATAGTGAAGATCGATGTATTTTGATTTTGAATGCTAAACTGAGTTGCACGAGATCGCAATGTCACTCCGATTGTCGCAGTACATCGGGATTCTGTCAAATACGTAACCATAGTCTTTGAGTTGTGTTCTCATGCAGATGACTTGAGCACAACACGCGGACATGGCTACATATTCTGCTTCGGTTGATGACAGCGATGTACAAACCTGCTTCTTTGATTGCCAGGACACCAGTTTATCACCAAGAAATTGTAGTGCTCTTGAAGTGCTTTTTCGTGAATCTAAACATCATGCGTGATCAACATCTGAAAAGGCGATTAGTTCAAAACCAGAATCCTTCGGATACCAGATCCCCAAGTTAATGGTTCCCTTGATGTATCAGAGGATTCTTTTAGCCTCAGAGAGGTGGGTTTCAGTTGGTCGTGACTGATAACGGGAGCATAGATAAACGGCAAAGACAATATCAGGTCTGCTAGCTGTTAGATACATGAGAGACCCAATAATACTTCGGTATTTGGTAAGGTCCACTAATTTCCCATGTAAATCAGCGTCTAGCTTCTTGGTATGAGTCATTGGTGTGGCATAAGTGTCACAGGTTATCATTCCAAATTTGTTTAACAATTCAAGGGCATATTTGGACTGACTCAAGAAAATACCATTGGGTGATTGATGAACTTGCAGTCCTAGAAAGAACGTAAATTCACCCATCATGGACATTTCAAAATTTTTCTTCATTAGTTTTGCAAAAGCGATTGAGTACTTTTTATGTGTAGACCCAAAAATGATGTCATCCACGTAAATTTGAACAATTAAGATATGTGCCCCGTGATATTGTATAAAAAGAGTAGGGTCGACCGAACCTTTGGTGAAATTATTAGCAATGAGGAAAGATGATAGCTTATCGTACCATGCCCGAGGATCTTGTTTGAGACCATAAAGAGCTTTGTTCAGTTTGTAGACATGGTTCGGGAACTCGGGATCAACGAATCCTTCTGGTTGGCTGACATAAACCGTTTCTTTCAGTTGTCCGTTGAGAAACGCAGTTTTGACATCCATCTGAAAGACCGTCATAATCATGTGAGCCGCGAACGCGAGAAATATCCGACAGCTTCAAGACGAGCAACCAGAGCAAAAGATTCTTCAAAGTCTATTCCCTCTTCCTGACGATAACCCTTAGCAACTAGACGTGACTTGTTTCGGATTACGTTCCCTTCAGCATCCAATTTGTTTTTCCAAATCCATTTGAGACCAATGACGTAGACCCCTGTTGGTCTTTCAACCAGTTCCTATACTTCAATACGTTTGAATTGGTTGAGTTCTTCTTGCATGGATTCCATCCAATTGTCTTTTGTCATTGCGTCTTTAATGTTTTTAGGCTCAGATTGGCAGACAGTGAGTGCATAAATGCAATGTTCACCATCTGTGTGAAGACGTTGTCTTATAACGACTGGTTGATTCGGGTTGCCAATAATATTTTCCAGAGGATGGTCTTTTGTCCATCGATGTGTAGAGGGTTGATGTTGGTATACATTGTGCAGATTCTGAGGATTCAAATGGTTTGTTGATGATTCCGCGACATCAGGTGCATCAGTGTCATTAGCAAACGGGTTAAAGAACGCATTTGGATCAAAATCTGCAGGTGGGGGTACTTCATTAAGAACATCATCAGCCGGTTCATCATTGTTGGAAGCGGGTTGTTCAACTATTGTGGTGGAGTCAACTGGTGGTGATTCTTCAACAGTAGTTGTTGTAGCAGGTGTATCAGGCATAAGAGTATTATCAGGTTGTGCAGCGGAAACAGCGGATACACCTGGAGCACGTTCATCAATATCGTCACTGAACAGAGGAGCAAATAACCTTTCCATTTGTTGACGAGTGAGCTGGGGGCTTTGTTCAGCTGATGATGGGGGTTGAGGGAAGTTTAAGCGATATGACCGGGTTCCAAGCTGTTATACTCAGAAGCCATTTCCGTAAGTTCATCAAAATGAGCATGAATCGTTTCCATAACCTGCTTTGTATAACGATTCCAGATCCGGTAACCTTTAGAATTCTCACAATATCCAATAAATACTCCAATGTCAGCTTTGCCTTTGAGCTTTCCAAAGTCATCATGATCATTATTCGGATAGCAAAGAGATCCAAAGACATGAAAGTGTTTGAGATTCGGTTTTCTGTTGTGGACAAGCTCGAAATGTGTTTTGTTGTTGCGTTTTGTAATCATAGAGCGGTTTTGAGTATAGCATGCAGTAGATACAGCTTCTGCCCACAAGTAATCTGGGAGTTTAGCATTGATTAACATTGTTCTTGCAGCTTCCACTAACGTTCGGTTTCGTCTTTCAACAACTCTGTTTTGTTCAGGTGTACGTGCAATAGATGTCTGATGCTGAATTCCCACTTTCTCATAAAAGTCACGAAGAGTTTTGTTAACAAATTCAGTTCCTTTGTCTGTTCTGATTTGTCTGACGGTGTTTCGGGGCTGAATCTGTATTTTCGTGAGAAAGGTGATGATCATCTGTGGAGCTTGGTCTTTGCTTCGAAGAAAGTAGACCCAAGTCCAGTGTGAATAGTCATCAACAATTACTAAGATGTAGCATTTGCCATTGATCGTTTGCACGCGCATCGGGCCACACAAATCCATGTGAAGAAGATGAAGCACATGCTGAGAGCTGTGTTCCACCTTTGAAGTAAAATGAGCACGGGTGCTTTTCCCTTGTTCACAAGCTGAGCAAAGGTGATCTTTTGAATACCGGAATCGTGGGAGTCCTTCAACTAGTTTGTGTCGAGCAAGGTTGGTGATGGTTTGAAAGTTTAGATGTGAGAGACGACAGTGCCATAGCCAGGATTATGTTGATGTTGCCTTTGAAAGTAAGCAAATGGGAGATGAAGCAACCATGTCTTGCATAGAGATAGTGTAGAGACTAGAATTACGCGAGCCAGACATAAGGTCGTTCCCTTGTAGATCACGAATGAAACAAGATTTCTCCCTGAAAGCAACCTCCAAATCTCCATCACAGAACTGACCTAATGAAAACAGATTGTGACCGAGGCCTTCCACATAATAAACCCTGCTAATTTTGATGTTCCCATTGACATAGTCTCCGTAGCCCATGATAGCTGCGAAGTGATCATTCCCGAATCTGACAGTGCCAATGAACTTTGCAATAAAGTTTGATAACAGTTTAAGGTTGCCTGTCATGTGTCGGGAACATCCGCTATCAACAATCTAGAGAATGATCTGTATCACCTGCATTACACACATACGACACAGATGGAATAGAAGTAGATGTGGAACCCGAAATGTTGGAGGGTTCCGAAGCAGTTATAGTAGACATACATACACCAATAACTTTAGACATCCATTTAAATCCTAGTATGTTATATATCCATTTCTGCCATCTATAGCTACTATTTGCTTTAGTCTTAGTGAATGCACTAGGTGGTACTACATTCTTTGGAGGTGAAATTGGAGCTACAGGGATAACAATGCGTTTCCTAGAATCTAAAGAGGGCCGTTTACCAAGCACAGACTTAGAAAGATTAGTGGGCCTAGAGGTATTCCGATTCTTAGGATTCCGTAAACGAGAGATGATAGCTTTAGCAACACATTTGTCATGACAATCAGAATTCATACTTTTACGACAAATAACACAAGGTGCATCAGACTGAATATCAAAAGTACTTAGAGGTTTAACATTCGTTACATCACTATTTCTATTACATTTGCCAGACGTAATATTTATAGTGGAAGCAACGTGAGTCTTATTCATAGTCCTAGGGTGTTCTTCTACTATAGCATTCCTGATTGATCTTTTCTTAGGTCGCAACTTCCTATTCTTCGATGTAGTGCTCCTAAGCTGTGAAGTGCGGACGTTTGGAAAAGAGGCAACTATTCCTGTTTCAGTAGAAGGAAGCACGTTAGCAACTTGTGTTTTGGTAGTAGGCATTCTAGGTTCACGATTACTAAGTGTTACTGGTGCTATTCTCTTAATCACGGTAGGCGGAAGTTGTTCATACTTTCCTAACATTTCTCTTAACTTAAAGATAGTGTGAATCAACTCTTGATTTTCAGAACGTATATTACCAGCAAAATGCATTACTTCTCTAGTGTGTGCAAGATAGTGATCAAGTTCGTTTGATGCTTCATGACGAGTCTTATTGAGTAAATCAAATATGACACCATATTCATGTTTAACGTTTACAAGTTCTTGTTCATATTTTGAGATTTGACTTTTCAAAGACACGTTTTGATCATCCAGTTGCTCAGATTTTGGATTAAAATTGTTTGATTGCAACTGGTGGATTTTGGTTTGTAAAGCAAGTTCATGATTTTGACAATATTTTCGACACCATTGAAGACGACGTTTTGCATTTGAAAGCTCGTGTAAGAGACGTTCGTTTTCAACTTTTAAAGACTCGATCTGAAGCACATTATCAGTATTCTCAACAGTTACAACATTATCAACAGTATCAGCAGAGATATAATCAGATGCATATGACAAAGAATTCAATAACACAACATTATGGACATCAGCACAGAAGACATCTTCCAAGATTCGATCAACATCTTTTCTCAACATTTTCTTTTTACGTTTAGTATTAGAAATAGATGTTTTTGTTTTCTCGAAAACGACCTTCATCAATCCAAGTTCCTTATGAAAGTCCCGTTCCCAAGACAATGCACAATTTTTCAAAATTTTAACATTTGGTAAAAGATTTTTCTAAAAAATGCCTCTTTGTTCTCGCGCCAGAGGCGATTGAAAATGTTGAACTTTGATTTCTGAATGATATTCTATCTCATGTTGTAAAGTTTTGAGGTCAGCCATGAAAATGTCAAAATATCTAAGAATTTTGCGATTTTCAGGTTTTGAGTTTACTTCACTGATGGAAGGTAAAGGACCATAAATTTGTGCATAATCTGATTGGGGATTAGCATTAGAAGACTCAGACGTTTTTATGATAACCCTTGGTGTGTTAGAAGAATCCGTTGGTGTGACAAAAGTGACCGGTTTTGAATAATTAAAAGGTTTGTTGTAAACAATAGTTTCTAATTTTGATCGACTCTCGTCTTCTGCATCTAATTCCTCTTGACGATGATATTCAACAACACTCATAACAGAATTATCAATTTTATATTCTGCACTGGAAACTTCAGGATTTGGTTTGAATGCTTTGGTTGAAAGCTTAGGTTTGTAATCAGCAAGATTCAATCCATATCCATTTGGATTGGGTTTTAAAGTAAACTTTTCAATAGCAGTTACTGACTCACCATGTTTGTAAACAACAGTTTTAAATTCTTTAAGTTTGTTTTGCAAGCCGATAATTTCTTCAAGATGATCATCTATTCGTTTCATTGAATGCTGTGACAACTCGTAATTTCAGGTCATTTCTCAAGTTTCACAAATTCATCATTTATCGTAAACTAGGTTTGCGTGTTCCAAATTCGCGTAACCTTAAGGGTTTAGCGGCGAATTTATGATCATATCATCACGAACATTTCATATGGACTAAGTGTAGTCTACATTTCATTAACATCATTTGCATCACGTTAGTTCATTCATGACATTGTATTTCACATTAAACGCGTAAATTTTATATTAAATAAACGTTATCGCGTAAATTATTATTTTGAATATTTAATCCGTTACTTCCAAAAATGATCCCGATATATTTTTATACTTACATTTAATTTATAAAAAATATATTTTGAGTTTACCTAGTGTTTTAAATTTACTTTGTATATAAATCGTTAAATTTATATTATTACAACGTTTTTCTTAAAAACTACACGATAATTATTTTATCACTCAAATTTTACAAGGAATGTATTTTTACAATTTTTATGATATCAGTATACTCTACTTGGACCTATTAAAAATTTCTTTTACCTAAAATTTCCTTAAACACATTAATGTATCTATAATTCTATAAAGTTACTTTTACTTGTACTTTTACTTACACTTTGTAACAATTATACACAAGATAGAAAAGAAAAAAAAATATATTTGAGAGACATAATCCCCCCAAAATCCGGCCAAGGGGGGGTTGGGTGATTGTATTTATTAAGTTGGTATACTTTCTTGATTTTATAAGATATTTACTTCACCATTCACTTCACATTTTCATCCAACCATTATTCAAGTTAAGAAAAGTTTCTCTCCTTTGTTTCTTCCTTATCATAACCGGCCATATAAGTGTTTCAAGAAGGGATCAAAAATTTTGCAAGCTCAAGTGTTAAAACAATCTAGATTACACTCTTATATAAGGTTTTGAAATAAAAACCTAGGGTGTTTAGGCTAACCTTTGTTCTTTGCACCTCATCATATTAACTTTTAAGCATATTATTTATATTTTTCATCTTTCCTTTTCATTTCATAAGTATCTCTTCATTTTTGGAGCAAACATGCATGACTTGTGTTGTTTATACCATTTTTACTTGATTTTTAGAGTTATATATATATAAGGTCATCCTATAATTATCCCCTTGGTATATGTTGGTCTTGATGATGTTTAGGAACCCATGACACCCTAAGAAGGTGTATGGTAGGATTAGATTAGCTTTGGAGTTGATTTGAAGGGATTGGAATAGGTTTAGTACGAGAAAAACTATTTTCGACAAGTATATAAAAGTGTTCTGTCCTTATTTTGTTTTTCTGGAAAATCCGACAGTAGGCACGAAATTTTGGCCTTGATATTTAGAAAATATACTTTAAAACGAATCCGTGGCCGCTTGAACGGATTAAAACGGAGTTATAACGAAGAAGTTATGAATTTTTAAAGTTTGACGACGAAATATATATTTTTCAGAAAATTCAGCAACCTATTTTTACTTTATTCGAGTCAAAAACGAGTCCTAAGCTTTACAAATTATTTCGACTTGTCAAAAATATATTAGTATACTTTGATACGAAGCTAAGGACGTATTATACGTAGAAAACGGATTTGAAACGACTAAGATATACACGTTTTTACAAACTTGCCGTAACTATTATTTATAGAAAAACTATATTATTTTTACGAGATAAGTATTACGGTAACTAAAACGACCATGTTGAAGGCAGTTTTTAACAATGATGTGGAACTTTTTGTAACGAAATGTCTTCTAATAAAATCAAGATCACCAAGCATATTTTCTAAAACGACTAACCGTTTGAATAGCGGAGTTGTAATAAATTATTTACGGTTGCTTAAACTTTGCCGAAACTCACTTTTTACACAACAATTAGACAAAATCACCATCTTTAACCCTTATTATCTTTATGATCGAGACCTTTATGTCGAAAACTCCTGAACTGAAACTTCTAGATTTTGATACAAACTTTCCAAAACCGTCGAGTTCGTTTCCTAACGCTCGACGTACACCATTTTACGACTAGTTTTTCGAAGCCATTTTTGTCACTTTCATGAATTTCCGACGACTTTATTTTACGACGAAAAGTGATAATTTCACTATAAATCATTATAAAACCATTGTAGGATGACATTTTGACGTAAATACTTGTAAAGTGATTTAAGAATGGTCAAGACGTCAAAAGAGTATTTTTCGACGATAAGTAATATCTTTCAAAACTCGCAAATGGTATAAATAACATACGAAATGCATGCATAACATTACATCATAACTCATTACATATCATATCATATCATTTGTAATAGGTCATTTTCGAGATTCACGTTACATTTCAGTGTACTCACTTTTGTCATCGCCTCATTTTACCAAGTGAGTTCCATAGCCCCTACTTTTACTTGTTTTCATAACTGTTTTGGGGGAGATACATGCTCAACTATTTTTATAACTATCATGATTATTTGAAACTACATGCTTAACTGAACTTAAGGTTTAGTCATATCCTATATCATAAATCATTGAGCTGAATGTCTTGGGATTATCATTGAGCTGAATGTCTTGGGATTACCATTGGGCTGAATGTCTTGGGAACTTCATTGGGCTGAATGTCTTGGGATTATCATTGGGCTGAATGTCTTGGGATTATCATTGGGCTGAATGTCTTGGGAACATCATTGAACTGAATGTCTTGGGATTTTCATTGAACTGAATGTCTTGGTATAATTATGTCAAGTAAACATTGATACATTAAGTCATGCACTATTATGTGAATTCATTTGACATCATGCGCTTGAACATAAACTATATACATTTTGGCAATGGGTTGTGAACACACAGGTTGCAAGTTTTGTATGGGCGGAACTTGGAACTGAGTGGATTTACGATGCCTTTGCTGCATAAACGATTTTTGAAAGTCTTTACATTTCAACCCAAACTCTATGAACTCACTCAACCTTTGTGTTGACACTTTTAGCATGTTTTTATCTCAGGTATCTAAGGCATTCACATCATGGCATGCATTTGGACACATCATGGAGTCGCGATGACGACGCGTCTCACTTGGGTTTTACGTACTTTAAAACATCGTTTGAATTGTAACAAACTTATTTCCGCACAAGATGATTTTCATTTGGGACCTATACTTTGTAAACTCTGATTGTTTTATTAAATCAAACGATGATCTTTTCAAACGACACTTTAGGTCGTTCAATATAACTGTGATTGTGATGCTATGACAGTCAATCCCCAGGAATTCCATTCCGCTGCAAAACAGGTAATTTGGGGGTGTGACAAATGCTTTTTGTATGTAGAGAACTGTTTTTGACAAGTTAACAACTCAGCCTTAGCTTTTTGATTTTCCAAGGTGAGAGCGTTAATTTGCTTTTTATGTTCATGTTTCAGGTGGTCTATTTCAGACAACAAAGCATTCTTTGAAGCGGCTAGATCACGCATCTGTCTCTCTAAATATTTTTCGTTTTGATGAGATTTAGCAAAGGTGGCTTCAAAACCTTTTTCACGATTTTCTTGAGTTTTGAAAAAATTGAGTTGCATTTTTAAACATTCAAAATCCTTGGTTAACAGTGCATTTTTACTTTTTAAGTCCTGATTTAATGCACAACATTCTTCAATTTGGGATTGCTGGTCTTTAAGTAAGAGAGCAAGATCTGGATGAGGCAAAAGTTCGGTTTGTTCAACGGGAGTCACAACATGATCATTATTTAGATCCTCAAGTATAACCACGGAGTCAATTTGATTATCAAAGGAAACCATAAGGTCATCTTGATCGTCAAATGTAACTACGGGGTCTAATTGAAAATCGTCGGAATGAGATGTGGATGACTCATTTTAAACATTCTGAGCCTTGCCGGATTCATATGTCGGCGGAGATATTAGATCAGAGATAAATATAGTTTGTTCGTGTACCTGAGACAAGCCATCAATGTCATACACTGGGCCTGTGTCACTCATGTGTAACTCATGCATATTAGCCATCAACATAACAGCTGCATTGGCCTGCAAGTCCTCCATATCATCATCTGAGTCTGCATCTGCCATAAAACTCTGTTCTTTGTCTGTGAGAGTTCCACCAGCTTCATCCTTAAGAGCCAAAAGAAGAGCCTCTTTGAAATAAGCACTGGCCTTAGTCCTCGGCTTTGGGCATGCATTAGCCAGGTGTCCCTTCTCATTGCAGTTGTAGCATCGAAGACCATTCAACCCATTGTGAGCATTTCCCTGTTCCACCACTTGAGCTCTGTTGTTATTCCTACCCACAACATTAAACCTTTGACCACTGCCCATCTGACGACCATAACTACGATTCTGAACTTCAACTCATCCATTGTTCACAACAGCTTGATTCCTTATGTTAGATGAGGAACGAATACGATTGTTGGATTTGTTGGTATAACGACTAAAAGCATTAGCAATCATAACAAATCCTTGTTGCAATGCTTCGAACGGATCAGATTCCTCATTAGCTTGACTATAAAGTGCCTGATCATTATTGTTGTTGTAAGGAACCAATTGATTTTGTTGAGATTGCTGTGATTGATTATTTGGTGTGATTGTGGCAGTTGGTTGAGTTGCTGGTTGAGGAGGATAACTGTTTTGAGTATACAAGGCAAGTTGTTGATTTTCCGGATGTGTAGCTGAAGCAATTTGAGCACGGAGAATCCTTTCCTTATTAACTTCCTTTTGATGAGGCTTTAAGTAATC
This sequence comes from Chrysanthemum seticuspe, assembly GCA_019973895.1. Lineage (NCBI taxonomy): Eukaryota > Viridiplantae > Streptophyta > Magnoliopsida > Asterales > Asteraceae > Chrysanthemum > Chrysanthemum seticuspe. Next base: position 148,018,898 of record BPTQ01000004.1, read on the forward strand.
GTACAACAATCCGTATGTAGAATGATGCATGTTCTTTGCTTGACGGAGAAAAATGACATACTTCTCCCATTCAAGACCAAGACTACTCAGGAACTTAGTATTAACTGCAATTCTTGGCATGATGATGTTGTGTTTATCCAAATCATTTATGATGTCTGAAAATCGATGATGATAAGAGTCTAGTGTCTCTCCAGGTTCAATCATGAAGTGTTCATAAGCCAAGTAAATTTTGGATTCCATATCCTCCTGATTGAGTGCAGATCCTTCCATAAGAAGATGAATATGTTCTCACATTGCCTTTGCAGTCTTTTGAGCATCAACACTTCAAAGAATTGGGTTTGGTAATCCTAAAAGGATGTATTGCATTTCAAGCTCATCAGCTTCATAGTGTAGAAGTTCTGCTCGATTCAGGTCTGCAACAGTAGCAATGTTTGATTGTTCATCTCTTGGTGGATTAGCATTTGGATCTCCGGGTACAATGACAGTAGGCATCTGAAATGGACCTTCCAAGATAACCTTCTTTAAGAACTTTCCATGTGGCTTCTTCAGATCACAAAACCTAAAGAACCTAATCACCCATTGATCATAGTTTCCTGGAGTGAGCATTGGAGGTCTATCAAGTGATCCAGCCTCATGAATTGATTGTTGGCTGCTTAAAGCTTCACACATCTTTGCAAACCAAGTGGGTTCCTTCATAGTGTTCCTTGATGGATGTTGATTGAAATCGTTTGTGTATGGTTGAACTTGAAGGCTTGGTGGTGTTTGAACCATTTGTGGTGGAGGAATTGCTCCAAGTTGTGGAGTATGTTGTTGATTAAATTGTTGTTGATAAATTGCTTGTTGTTGATTCCATTGCTGATGTTGTGGACTTAGTTGTTGTTGTCGTTGAGAATAAGTGTAAGGGAAATAGTTAGAGTATGGTGGTTGTGACATGTTGAAAACTTGTGTTGGTAAAAATGGATCTTTGTAGTCGAATGAACCTTTGTTGATGAAGTATCCTTAGGCGTAGAAATCACAATAGCCAAGTAGTACTTATGCGTAAAAACACCAAAGTTACGCGTAACAATAAGAGTTACGCATAGGTTTAGCTTACGCGTAAGTTAAGGAAAAAGCACTAAAGATATGCGTAAAACAAGAAGTTAGGCGTAGAAAACTTAGGCATAGGATTACCTTATGCGTAAGACTAAGCTTAGGCGTAAGATAAATCTTATGCGTAGGATTTTCTACGCGTAAGCTTTATGCTTATGCGTAATTTTAGGGTTTTATCCCAAGTGATCTTTTACACTATCACAGTGCAAAAGATATCCAAAGTCGACGTATTTTCAGGCTTATCCAAGCAAGAAAACACGGAGTAAACCACGAAACTGAAGATCAAACCAAGGGTAAAGTTACGCGTAAAACTAGGGTTTTGATACGCGTAGCTTTACTCGTAACAATGATTTTGCCCAAAGATGTTTCTAAACCAGATTTTTGTGATAAGATAGCTTCAATATCACCAAAATAACACAAAAGTGTGAAACTTTATGATCCAAAACCTCTAAAACAGTTACGCGTAGGATGAAACCCTCGTACAAGAACTAGCTTAAAACGTAGATCCACGCGTAAAGTTTGAAACTTTTTGCCAAAAACAAGTATTTTAACACCTTAAAACACTGAAAGTACAAGAATCTTGGATTAAAAAGTGTAAAAAACGTGTTTTTAAGCGAACCAAAGTATCAAGGCCGAAGCGTATGTTCTACGCGTAGACCAAAAAAACGTTCACCCAACTATTAGGCGATTGATACCACTGTTAGGTCACTAGTTTTACAACACAAGCTTAATAGAAAGAGATAAAGGCGATTGAACAATAAACCAAACACACACACACGTATGAATGTAACCGGTTATGCGTAGATATGTGTGAAAGAGAATAACTTGAACAACCAACCCTCAAGTGAGGGTTATACAAGAGTATTTATAGGAGGGAAGCTAGGGCAACACTCCTAGTCCCTTCCTTTCTCCTATGGGCTTGGGCCTAAGCTCATGGGCCTTCTACATATGCTTAAGGCTAATAACAAACATAAAGGCCATAATTAAGCTAACTATTACATATGAATTACTAACACTTGATTTAGGTTTAGGAGTGATTCCAACAAGGTGCTTCCAGCTGATTTTTTTTACCAAATTTAGATGATGCTGACCTATTAGGCTAATTATGTTCTATATACCTCAGTACCTACAATTATAATCGTTGTTCTCGATAAGAACCTAAGTAGAAGGGTTCTTTTGGCATATCCTCAACTATACGTGGAATCCCAGGTTTTTGAAATCCCCTGACACTGGTAAGACGATGAATAATGAACGGAGCTACTTGATAGGTGGGATGGGCCATGGCCCACCCAAAAATTGAATTAATTAATAGTGGTTGCATGTATTTGTACATTATTTACTCCTCTGTATTGTTTTTGGCCTATCTAAAATTTAAAAAGAAGTTTGTCCAAATTATCATTAGGGATTAAATATGACGTCAAATTAAAAATAATTCACAGATGATTGATAGATGATGTATTAAACAATATTAACAGGCAACGTAATCATATCATGCTACTCATGGTTGCTATTTCTTATTTGGTTTCAGGTGAAGTTTGCCCTCTTTTTTTTAATTGTTATTAGTATAGTTTTACTAAGTATTATAATTTATGGTTAGTTAGTAGTTAAAGTTTAGTACTCTTTTGTGTTTGTTTTGGCCCATCCGCTCAAAAAATTCTGGCTCCGTCACTGATTACGATAAAGGCAGCTATGACACCAAAGCCATGGTTGTTTGTCGGTTTGGTTAATCCCGGGATAAGTTTAAAGGAACAAATTTTTTGGAATGTGATTATCTAGGATGAGGACCCTCTCATGTTCCTTTGAACATGAGAGGTAATGTTGTATTTTAATTGATTGTACATAATCATTATTGTAAAACATTTGTTTTATTTTAGTTCAAATATACAATCACTTAAAACACAACATTACCTCTAATGTTCAAATAAACATGAGAGGATCCTTATTCGATTATCCAGGTTTTTATTTAGTGATATTTGGTTTGGGTAATTTTTGAACATATATTTTGGAAAATGTATAATATGATAGATTTTTCAGTAGAACAATATGCATCTCCTATCGCCTTGTCATGATCATTCAAAAACTTGGCTGAGAATAAAAAATTGATAGATGGGCGTCAAAATAAATTTTTACCAAAAACATATATTACAATTCTATGTGTAGAACAATATGCATTTCATATTTTCATACATGGTTTAACATCGATTTAACACCGTTATGAGACTTGTATTCTATACATATATCATGAAAACTTGATCTCGTTAATTTTCATATGATGCGTCAATTCCAATTAAAAGTGTTAACAAATATAACACAAATCCTCATCGCATTAGGTTTATCTAATTCATCACTTAACCATAACGTCTCTTATATTTAATGAAAATTGAGCATTAAAATTTAAATATTTGACTCAAGCAGGCTGGGAAAGAATAAACGTAATGATGTTTGCAATCATAAACCTCTTTTTGGTAATGCCATTTTGTTAAATTTAATCTATTTATTATAATAACTCAATTTTATTATTATGACAATATAACATTTAGGACTACTAAATCCATTGTAAACCTTGACAGAACTGGTTAGTCTAGTTTGGTTTGAAAGCTATCATGTTGTTTTTTCACATCAAAGAAATTGAAACTCTATAGAGATGGTTTGGTTAGGTAACATTGATGTACGCGGTCACAGCGAGTGAAGTCTCCAATGATTCCTAAACATGAAGATAATTGGAGATCGAGTTTGTCTAATGAAAATGGTTTCTTACTTGCAAAGCTTGCATCTCAAACTCGTCGATACTTGCCAAGACATCATAATTAGTAGGAAATTGTGTCAAATACGGATACCACCAAGAACGCTTTCCCTTGGCCACTTCATTCAGCAATGCAACGGTCAATATCTGCTCTAAAAACACGTTTATTATTAATTGTAGCATAAACTTTGAATCATACTATTCAGTCTAACACTAAGAGGGTGTTTGGGATTGCTTGTGTTTTCCTTATTTTGGCAAACAAAAATTTCCCGTCTTACCGCACTTTTTTTACAAAATAAGATAACCCAAACACAATTTCTCGAACTGCTTATTTCAAAGGTACATATCCGCTTCTTCTGCTTATAGGCATAAATATTAAAAATAGGGCAAATGTTTTTAAAAGGTATATTACTCGTCACTATTTGCTTTTGTAGGTAGCAAACAAATTTTTTTGCTTTTGTGGGTACTTTTTTTTCAAATTCATCCTTTTTAGGGTATTATGTGATATTTTTGCCCTTCGTGGAAAAAAAATCTATTAGCTAAGAGGGGCAAAAATGTCAAAAAAATTCGCAAAATACCAAAAAAAAAATAAAAAAAAAATAAAAAATAAAATAATAAAAAAAAATGATGAATTTGAAAGAAAAGTACCCACAAAAACAAAAAAGTTTGTTCGCCACACACAAAAGCAGATGATCATTTTAAAAACATTTGCCCTTAAAAATAAGCAAATCCTAAACACCTAAGTAAGTTTAAGTTAAAAATTAAGCCTTAAATTTAACTTGTGAAGATGAAAGACACATTTTTTAGAGAGACAGAGACAAGCTATGATCATTGGACATTAAGGATTGGGAAGTCATCAAAGCAGATTTGGGAACCTTAAGTATCAATTCACCTTTATCAATATCACGGGCTGCACATAATCCTCTCCTAAAACACCAACAAAAACACATTACACACATACAAATTTACTTGGTTCCCCTAGCCAAACTTCATGAAATTTACTTGGGACACATGAAGTGGCTAAGGAATGTAATGAGTATTGCATTACCTCCAATTTCCATAACCCGCAATTTGTTGGGTAATGCTCCATTACCTTGTTTTGGGTAATGGTCCATTGCATAATAGTATACCAAGCGTAAGTAATGATTATCTTTCCCATTCCCCACCTTCTAATACATCCAACCAAGTATGCCCTCAATAAAATGAGCATATCCCTGCCAAATATAATGGATTCTAACATGACGCCTAAGTACATCTCACAATCATCATGTTTATCATTTGGCGTGTCTTCGTTTCCCAATAATAGGAGGCTCAAAGGATTAAATGTAACTTTCAAATATACCTTACAAGGTGATGATTGGGTTTGGTTTGCTAAAATCAGCACAGTCAATGGTGTTGATTTGATTTGGTAAACCTGAATTTGGTGAAGTTGGTTTATGGTTAAGCTACTAGCCAATTGGAAACATGTTAAATGTTGGAGGTAAAGTTCATGTGTCTATCATTGCCATGACAAACAGATTTCAGGTACATGAATGTGGTGCAAGCTTTGTGTTCAATGATGACTATATGGCAAATGAAACCTTGTCAAATAAACTATGGCCCCTTGGAGGAGATTTTTCTAGATTCCAACTAAGCACAGGAGCATACTATCTATGTCGCCGTGATTTCTTTGAGTTAGTGGAGGTCGGAAGACTAACTCCTAGCTGACTTAGGAATTTAGTTGGTGATACCATTGACGATACAGAGGTTAGAGGATGGAGAAAGACCAGTCGGCCTCAACTGCTGAATCCATCAATTACCGAGTTAAAAACTGTTAGGTGCATCATCCATGGTCCTGAAACGGTAAATATGCTCTATAATATTTGTTTTTCTTATTTTTGGGCAATAGATTATTACATAAAAGAGCCTAAAGATGTATTCAGTGGATGGTCTAATAGCACTTTTCTTAGAATATCTATTACATGTAATCTTTAGTTTATTGACGCTAATTTGATTGCAATTAATGTTTAGCTGAGGTTTGCTAACTTTGGTGTCTATTAGGAGGATATTTACAAGATCGCGGAGAGAGTTAAATCATCTGTAAGAGATAAGAGTGGTGAATTACGCATGGACGGGGAGACATTGAAATCTATCACCACACCTGAACTTAGTGATGCAGCAAAAGAGGTAAATGAATATCAAGTTCAGCTGTTTGATGCAAGCCAACCTCTTACTTGACCTTGTTAACTAAGCCAGGAACAACAGCTATATATGTATCCTTGCAAATTTGGTAGCTCCCTGAAACAGAAAGTCTTGTCTCAGTAAATACTAATTCAAATATTCGGATATTATAAAATAATAATAGCCCTTGTTCTTGTAACTATGATTGCATGCTTATCCGTTCTTTATTATACTGTTATTTAAAAGATATATAAAGAAATAAAGTGTGCAAAACTTTTAATTATCATCTATAACTGAAAGGAAAACTACCCTGCAATAAGATTTTGACCCGGAGTCAAGTTGGAGGGTTCTTACTATATATTTATTGTGTAATTAAACATAGTTTTTCCACAAGATATGTTAAACTCTTTCAGTTTCCTATATAGCATGAGTTGAGAGTGAGTTAGTTTGAGAGTTTTATCGGGGTAAAAAGTTATTGATCTGGCTAATATCTTACTCTGAACTTGGGAATTAGTAGAATTAGCAGTTTTGGCTGATATCTTAATATGATAGTCAAAGCAGGATCCAAAATCATAATGCTCAAGGAATGGTTTTAGATGACATAAATAAAAGTATACATGCAACTTAAGTATATCTCTTCACTTTAGAATTAAACCACCACTATCTCTGAAGTAGATGAAGTGAAGATTTCGTATCGCCGTATGACAACACATAATCCATCTCCATTATTTTCTTGGACTGATCAAATAGTATTATAAAAAAAATTATTTTATCACATACACACATTACATCATCAACTTATTTATCAAACACCAATATTAATGAAATTGAGAAAAGTACCTTGGCTAGATTAAAAAGAGATGGAGCTTGTTTATGAATCGCAGCCTCAATATCCTTTGAACCATCTTACATGTGTCGGTACAATAACTGATTCCCTGGTTTCATATGCCTGCTGCAGCAAACTTCCCTGCTGCCATAAGGGCACTATGCAATAAATTAAATGGGAATAATGAAAATAAAAATGTGGCCTATAAACTATAAAGCTACCACATTTAAAACATACCTAGATTTCCCAGAATATGGTCTCCTTAGGGGTGATAAATATCGTTTGCATATTTTTCTTTACCAAAAAGAATGGTGATAAAAAATTGTAGGCATATTGTATAATTTTGTGCACATCCAAACACCCTACTAAAAGAATTGCAAGAATAATCACCTATGAGCTGCACAATGGCTGCAGCCATGTCTCCAGCATGATAAAGAACCATGGCAAGGTAGCTACAAGAGAAAATAAATAGATCTTTAGTTATATGTGACTGATCATCTATCAAAATCTTCAGCAAAATTCCTTATTTTCCAACTTTTTATTTAAAAACCACACCGGCAGTAGTTAGTAATCTCCCGATGCATTGGACCGGTGACCTATGTTTCATAATTGAATAGAAAAGAAAACAGTGTCACTTAAACTTGCTTAAAATGACTACCAAAACTACAGCCACAATCAGACCTGTGGGTTGGAAGTCAGAACACATACCTGCTGAAGTAATGTAAATGCTTCCGTAAAAAAAGTGTACGCTTCATTCGCACGGGCTTGGTTCATCACGAAAGAGTCATACATGTATTTCGGGTAAAAAGGTGGTCGGGTTAAGTTTACTTCAGTAACAACTGATTCAGATGATTCATTTGCCACTTTCTCATTCGTAACCATTTCATAAATAGCCTCGGCCTCAGCAACCACTTTTTGTTCTTGCCTTAGGCTACAGGTGTAATAGTGGAGTTTCAGTCTCCGTAGAACCTTAGGCTATAGGTGTAATAGTGGATTTCTTTACCACCATAATCATGTTATCTATAGTACCAAAAGCAGAAAAAATAAACTCAAAGTGTCGTTGAAGTTTAAGCAAAGTATAAATTTTACAAAACACTTACAACTTATAAAAAGCTGTATAAAATATATATAATACACATAGTACTTGATTCTTTATACTGTAAAAAACACTAAGAAAAAAGCATTTCGGTGCTTTTTTTTTCTTTTTCTTTTGTTGTTGTTGAAAGTCGGTTCGATCAAGGGTCTGGCGTCAATTGAAATGGAACTTGAGACAACAAGTATATTAGCAAAGTATAAATTGTATCCTATTTTAAGTGGGCTTGCATCAAACATGATAATGTAGAATTGAAAAGTCCATAATGTAGAGTCAAGTCTGCAAAGTCTGATCCCCCCCGTCAAAATATAATTAATCATCCCGATCATAGTTTTAGATAAGCTAGTAGATAAAAAATACAACATGATAAACTAATTAATTGTAATCATTAATGAGTAACACTTCAAAAGCAAACTACATAAGGGCTTCAAGGAAGAGTTGATGCAGAGATAACACCCAACAACCGCTCCATGTGCCGCAAGTATAATAACATCAAAGTTCTTTGAGGAAGTTTTAGGAAAGTCATAATTTTTGTGATAAAAGTAGCTTAACCGCAAAAACAAATAATCTGTAATAAGCTCGTGAAAAAAATTATGCGGTAGAAATTTTAACAAAATCAAATTACACATTAAAATTAAGATAACATGTGCTCTGCAGATTAACAACTAATAGTCTATTACAGTTGTTGATGATCATTCATGTAACAGTAGTCTGATATCATTTATACATATCCAAAGACATGAATTGAGTGAGCTGGAAATTACCTAGTTAAACATGAAACCCCTCGCTACAATCAGATCCCTACTTGATCAGCAACTAAACAAAATTATATTCGGATCTGAGCCTCCTTAATTATTTGCTAATATAAAAATATAAAAAATGTTAAAAAATACAAACACACATGAGTCTTAATCTATATGTGAATGGTACATATTTTGCAAATTCTTATTATCAATTTTTAATCCTCCACTAAAGTTCTCAATGAAGTGAAACTTAGTAAGAATCAACTAAAATAAGAGGTGAACCCGTTGATGATATAAGTAGATCTTGTGTTTATAACAATTCCATCTTTATCTATCTATCTCCATCTCTACTTTGTTCTGTTCTAACACTCAATTTTCTCGAGTAGCAAATCACATACGCGTGTGTAAGTACCTCTGTTAGTCACACTATTTAGAGGCTCTTTGAGGAGTTATTTTCCTTACTAAAATATGATAAAGGGTACCTTTGGTTATGGCCCATACCTTGTATCACCTGTGCATACCATCCAAGATTAGTTTAAACAATTTGAGTCGTCCCAACTCGCCCACTTTGACCTTTTATCATATGTAGTGATCTCTAAGCCTAGGCCAAGCTTGTAATACTCAAAATTCACCTCATAAGGAGATAAGTAGGCTCCGGCTCCACCCATGACTTGCTACCTCTCAACGCACATGATTAGGACTCGCGCATGTAACATGTCATGTTCATGTTTTTAAGGGCTGCTTATATATGTGTGAACAATGAAACACATTCTACTTTGTTTAATCCAATAAAAATAAGTTAAAAATCCAATATATATTCAAATCATAAAACCCCTATTATTGTTTACTTACATAATAGAATGCAAATCAACCGAAAGTTTACACAAAAATATTAAAAACAAAACACTTTTGGAACTCATGCATTATATCAAACCAAATTCAATACAACTAAAAAGAACAACAGAAATTTATCAAACCAAATTTAGTTCAACCCATAGTCAAAGAATAATGAACACGTATGAAGTGATCATGACAGCAAACACATCTCAACTTTCAATTTACTTACTTGGAATGGTCTTTTTTTACTATTTTTTTCCAGTCATTATTTTTGTTACCAGGAAAATTATTTATTAAGAAATATAAACATTCCTAATTTAAATCACTGAATTTAGAATGAAAGTTGTTTTGATTTAGTGGCCACAATGAATATACATACCAATAGATAGAGTGATATTTAATTGTTGATGCAGCTCATGAGTTTCTCCTCCTCAATCAAAGCATGGCAGAAATGACAGTGGTGGCCATAAGGGCAAGGGTCACCAGCAAGAAGCATTCTACAAACTTCTGTTTTGTAGCGACAGTTTGAGCATTTGGACATTATCAAACAACTTCTCCTCTGCCTTAGGTAGCCTTCTTTTATCTTCCCGAGAAATTGAGATTTTTGCTTTAGTAAATAGCACAGAACACTCATCCATAGCATCCTTCCCCAACAGCGCAGCCCCAGACCGGAGCTATTACACCACACACACTATAAATTAAAGATGAAATTATTCAGGTAATGAGTAAATACTAATGTATTATAAAACAAAAGTTGATTCAAAACAAAGATGCACAGTATTCCTTTGAATCCTTAATCCTTTATGTTTGATGTCATGTAATAAGACATTGGTTTGTTAGTTTCTAGGCAAGTGACTACAAAAGTCCTTTTTCAAACACCAATACATTTCTTTTAATTATTCTAGTATACATTCAGACTTAATTATTTGAAGCACTGATAAGGTTTTAAAATGTACCTTTTTGAGGGGTCGTTTAAGCCCTTATTTGATCACTTTTGTATCCGTTATTACTTAATATCGTTCCTTTTCACTTTTTAGGTCTCTTGAAGGCAAATTGCTGGAATGGCACTTATTTGGACGAAAAGGCGCAGATATACGAAGAAAATGGCCAAAGTCAAGAATCGAGACACTCAAGCTGCTGAAATACAAGGGGACGGCGTCAGGTGTTATTTGCGACGCCGTCGGAGCACTTTTGTGACGGCTCAGTAGCCAAATTGCTTTTTTACACTTGACGGCGTCAGAAAGCCGACGGCGTCACAACCACAAGGTGACGCCGTCACAAGCTGATTAAGACTATCACAGCATGCGCGCGAAGTAGTTGATATTGTTTTGGCCATAACTTTTGCATACGAACTCGGATTTAGGTGGTTCAAAAGCCCACGCGACCGGAACAAGAAAATCTACAATTTGCTGAAAAAATGGTCGTGACGCCGTCACTCTATAAGTGTGACGACGTCACCCTTTGCCGACAGAAAATCTTCTTATAAATAGAACATTATAACTTCACTTTTTGTAGACTCTAAACCTTAACTCCGATTCCAGGGCTTAGATAGGTGTTTTTCCAGCAACTTTGAAGGTTCCAATCACTCTATAAACATCTTGTAATGGTTTGTTGATTATATCTTAATCCATATATTCAATTTATCATTATGTCTATCCTATGTTTGATTGATTGTGTGTATGCTTGCATGTTTACCATGTCCGGCTAAATTACTTGTGTTTTTGCTTAGATGTATGAAACCTAGTTGTTAATTATTGTTAGGTTGTCTCTTATCTTAATTGTAATTGGCTTAGGAGTGCGACTAGGCTATCGTTGTGTTTAATACTTGATAAATCTTTGATAGTTTATGAATGACTTAGTGGATTTCGTTTACTAAACCCAAAGATAACCTCAAAATTAGTTTATAAATGACTTAGTGGATTTTGTTTACTACACTTAAAGGTGACTTCAAAGAGTTAGGGAATGCACACCTTACGACCTTAGAAAACACAACGCGTTAAGAATAAGGACGTGACAATTCAACCATCAATAGGAAATAACTAGGGAGTAGTAGCATCTAGGTAAACACATCTTTAACTATCATACGAGCACACAACAATAGACATAGACTATCCTCACCTTAGCTTAGTTAATTAGAATAGATAAGTAGAGTAATCGGTAGAAATACAAGCCCCCAAATCCAAACCCCGAGATTCGTACCTTTTCCTTTCCTAAAAAAATATAAAAAGATAAAAAATAATCTTCCTCAACCCCAACCTTAGCGTAGTAACTTCTTACTAGCATTCCTATTCCCCTAGAGAACGATATCAATTCCCGTGGCTTACCCTAATACTACACTACAACGATTAGGTTCACTGCCTAGGGTGTTGAAAAACTTGCTCGACGAAAAGGAAGTTCCTTTGACCCCGAACGACGCGTGTAGCGTTATCAAGTTTTTGGCGCCGCTGCCGGGGAATAGAATAGCTAGTTAGTAGTCCACCTCGTTTAGGTTCTTTGCTTGATTCCTATCAAGTAAATTTTTCTCATTTTTAGCTTTCTCGTAGTCTATCCCCCTTCTTCGTGACCTTTGTTCGTAGTCCCATCACTTTTCATCATGGAAGGTGATAACCAACCACCACTCATCAACCCACCACCAAATGACCCGCCAAGAGGCCGTACTCTTGGTGAATACTCAAGACCAAGCCACCTAAGCTATAGAAACACCATTGAGCTTCCTGACCAAGCCCGAACTATGGCCCTGCGATCCGACACCATCTGGTTGGTGCAAAACGGATGTGCATTCCATGGACTTCGTTCCGAAGATCCTAATCAGCATCTTAAGGATTTCCTTAAAATTGCCGATTCCATCGACCTTGATGCTACTACTCGGGAGACCACGCGTCTGCGTCTCTTCCAATTCTCTCTACGGGACCAAGCTAGTAATTGGCTTGACGGACTTCCCGCCGGATCCATCTCAAGATGGGATGATCTCACCACTCGTTTCCTCGCCCAGTTTTTCCCACCGGAGAGAACTACCAAACTTAGGAATGATATCTTGATGTTCCAACAACGTCAAGGCGAAACTCTGTACGAGGCGTGGACTCGATTTAAGGAATTGCTCCACAAAGTCCCTCATCACGGCATCGATCTTTGGCTTCTAGTCCAAATCTTTTACGATCGTGTCAACTTCTCAACTAAGAAATACATCGACCAAGCGGCCGGTGGTAAACTTAGTAAACTCACCGTGGAAGAATCATGGAGTACAATAGAGGACCTTGCCCTCTATGAAAATGAATGTTGGAATGACCCCCGTGAGTTGTCCAAAACTGATAAGGCAGTCTCTTTGCCTCCCATTGACTCACAACCTTCCAATCGTAGGATGCTCGAACTTGAAGATCAAGCCAAATCCCTAATGAACTCCTACGAGACTCCTAAGCTTGAGCCAAATAACTTGGGAAAATCCCACAACAACCCTCCAAACACCGGAACTTCCACTAGTCTTGAGGGAATGGTGTCCAAATTCATGTCATCTCAAGAAGCTCGATTGACGCAACTTGAAGCCGATTTCAAGCAACGACAAAGCGAATTGACAACCAAGCTCGACACCCTCTTAAAAGCCTTCAATGGACATAGGGATGTAATACAGGAAAAAATGGCGGAGATGATGGACTCAGTGAAAGAGTACACTAAGACGAAGATTCCCGAGAAGGTGCTAGTGAGGAACGATGAGCACGCCACCCCCACTTTGTCTATTAACGCCATTTCCATTTCTTCTGATGAGGATGGAGTAGTTGAGAAGAAGGAGCCTGAGAGCAGCAAGGATGGTAAGGATAAGAATGAGGCTCGGACAAATGATGAACCCAAATTCATCAAGCATTACCTTAAGCATGAGATCAATAAGAAAACAATCGTTAACCAAGTCAAAAACTTTAGGTGCAATGATGTTCTTAGGAAAGCCCTCTTAGGTGAAATAGGAGAGGAAGAGTATGACACCATGCCTATTGGACCTATGTACGAGTCGATTCTGAGAAAGCCAGTAACTAAGAAGCAAGAGATCTCAGGGAACTTTGTAATTCCATGTAGCATAGGTGACTTAGAGAACCTAAATGCCTTGGCCGACCAGGGATCCGATGTAAACATAATGCCGCTGTCAGTCTATAATAAGTTAACTAAGGAGGAACCGACCAAGACCAATCTTAGACTTTCCTTAGCAAATCATTCATACGTTTATCCCATAGGAATAGCGGAGGATGTCTTAATTGAGGTTGCCAATATTGTCTATCCGGTGGACTTCGCAATTGTAGACATTGAGGAAGATAAAAACCTGCCATTAATCCTAGGGACACCTTTCCTGACCACCGCTAAGGCAACCATCAAATGCGGTGAAGGGATTATGATACTTAGAAGTGGAAAAGGACAAGTTAGGATACCTATTGTTCCGAGATATCCTCTTAAGATCATGGAAAAGATTACGGATGAGAATCCACAAGTCCCTAACAATGTGGTTAGGAAGAAAATGAACGATTGGGAAAAAGGGCTTAGAGAATTCATGGTTCAAGGGTTAAATGCGACATTGTGGAAACGTGATAAAAAGTTAGGAAATAACTATACCACAATACCACAAACTCAAAAGAACCCTAAGGAATTTTTGAATGGAGAAAAGGTGCTTTTGTATAAATCAAGAATAAAAGCATTATGGGGAAGGAATAAGCCAAGATGGTTTGGACCTTATACAGTGAAAGAAACTAATCTAAAAAATAAAACCGTTATCATAATAGACGATGTTGGAAGAGAATTCACGGTGAGCATACAACGTCTACAACCTTATGATAAGGGCTTAGTGGAAGAAAGGAAGGATGGCAATGAAGTCACGTAGGGGCACGACTTCGAGTCTAGCTACAAGACTCATAAATAAAGAAAAGCGCTTCGTGGGAGGCAACCCATGCTTAATTGTTTGCTTGTTTGTGTCATGTATCTTTTATTGATTGTTTATTCTCATGTTTGAATTTGTAAAAATGCTTTATTTTTTTCTTTAATTAAAGGTATTTTACATAAGGGATAAGTGTAGGGAGGATTACACACGTTTTCAAAAGAAACGTGAACATGAGAATTACAATTATTTAAAAGATATACATGTGTGTTTGTTCGAGTCAAATGCTTGTATCGAGTCATAATGGATGTTTTTGCAGAAATTTTTCCAGATTCTAAAGATGTAAATTTTCCAGAATTTTTTCCAGAAAATCGCAGACCAGTTTTTGTCAGGATAACCTGACGGCGTCAGGATCGCAACCTGACGGCGTCAGGAAGGAGCAGAAACAACTGATTACTTTTTCTCGTTTTCTAAGCTACTTATAAATTTTTGGAATTTTCCAGGTCTTAATTTTCTAGAAAATCTGCAAACATCCATTCCACAAGCATTATATCTTATTTAAGTCTGGAATTACATCTTTTTGTGATTTTTCTTTGTTCGGTTTGATGCGTTGGGTTGTTTGTTTTCTTCAAGTGTGCAGGTTTAGTTTATCAAGAAGAAGTTACACAAGATTGGAAGGAGCTTTTCACGCAATAATTCTTCTTGGAAAGAATTTAACCACCACTTTACACGGATCCTACCGAGCTAATCAGGGGAGTATTAGTTTCTTTCGTTTTTAATTACCTTCCATTATCATAACTTTGATACTTTCGGGGAACATTGGGGACAATGTTCAGTTTAAGTGTAGGGAGGGAAAATAAAACGGGGAACTTTGAAACTATGCTTATCCTTGATTATTTGCTTTGTCCAAGTGCATTTGTGTAATAAACCATGAGAAAATGTCGGTTAGGGTAATTTTGGCACCAAATTTAAAATTTTTCATAATATATAGGAGTGGGCCATTAGTCTTAACAAAAGCGTCTCATGGATAGGAAGTTGCATGACTAGCACAAAAACCCTTCACCACCCAAATTCCACCCAAAATGTGAGGATCGCCCTTAGATTAGTAGGAATTAAAGCATTCATCTTCAATGCTTAGAGTGTGAACCGGTAGTATATTAGATTCTAGAACTTGTTTTGTGATGCATTCCGAGATCGCAAGTGAGGCTACACTTGTGTAGTTAGGAATAACTAAATGATAAGAGGCATTAGGATAACCCTTGTTTGATACCTGTAATATAATTACTTCTTCCATATCGGTTGAGTAATTCCCCCACACCCTTTGCGTTGTACTCATCTTTAGTACACGATAACCCTAGTTAACCCCTCAGAGCCTATCCTTTTCGCGGTTCTCGTGATGTTTCGGTTTTTTCCGGAATATCAATGAAGAGCATTGTTTACACCCCACCCCCAAATATACACCCAAATCGCCTTAGCCTACCCCTTATGCACTCACTTTTAGTGCATTATTGTTATCACCCTAAACCCTTAGTTCAATTATCTGGTTGCTTGCATGAGTTGCTAAGTCGAGTCATATCCTTTGTATACAGTTTTGGGACGATTGGGATTCATGGGAAAAGTTAAAGTTTATGAAATGACGGGAAGGGAACGTTAATTAAAATTCCCTTTGTTTGCGTAATAATGTACCCCAAGTGTTTTGATCTTTTCAATTCGGGTCAAATTAGTGTTAGAATAATAAAAACTCACGTGTAGGGATGTGCCTATAAATCCCTATCATTTTGATGTTACCATAGAGGATGGTAGAGTAAAAGTGTATGATTAAAAAAAAAAAAAAAAAAAAAAAAAAAAAAAAAAAAAAAAGAAAAAATCGAAAAAAAAACTAGAAACAGAGAAAAAGAAAAAAAAAATATAGAGTGTAAAAAAGAAAACATACGGGCTACCATCCTACATCTATCCTTTAAATTTATGTTTGTTTATTTCCGTTACCTAGAGTTTTAGAGTGTCGAGTCTTGGCTTAGCAACGCCATTATTCGTATGCTTGTAACATAGAGATTTTTGACTTGCCACCACTAAATAGCCTATCCCGCCAAACCCTTGTTTCCCTACCGTAAGCCTAACATTACAACCCTTTAAAAGACCTCTTTGATAGTCTTTCCTAGGTGCTTACGCCAAAGTGATGGAGGTTTGATCTATTCTCAAGCCTATGGTAATCTATGTACTAGGACCGGTTAATGAGTGTTTATCTTCCATTTCCAATTTGTTATATTTCATATACACCCGAGAGAGATGTGAGTATCCAAACACCCCATGTGAGGTGCTAGTATGTAATTTCCGTGCTTGTTATGACTTTTGCGGGGCTTATATGTGTTGTGGACTGTTTTAAACCAATGCTTCATGACCCCTAACTTATAAATTAATTGGCTAAAAGCATATTTGCTTGAGGACAAGCAAATACCAAGTGTAGGGATATTTGATAAGGTTTTAAAATGTACCTTTTTGAGGGGTCGTTTAAGCCCTTATTTGATCACTTTTGTATCCGTTATTACTTAATATCGTTCCTTTTCACTTTTTAGGTCTCTTGAAGGCAAATTGCTGGAATGGCACTTATTTGGACGAAAAGGCGCAGATATACGAAGAAAATGGCCAAAGTCAAGAATCGAGACACTCAAGCTGCTGAAATACAAGGGGACGGCGTCAGGTGTTATTTGCGACGCCGTCGGAGCACTTTTGTGACGGCTCAGTAGCCAAATTGCTTTTTTACACTTGACGGCGTCAGAAAGCCGACGGCGTCACAACCACAAGGTGACGCCGTCACAAGCTGATTAAGACTATCACAGCATGCGCGCGAAGTAGTTGATATTGTTTTGGCCATAACTTTTGCATACGAACTCGGATTTAGGTGGTTCAAAAGCCCACGCGACCGGAACGAGAAAATCTACAATTTGCTGAAAAAATGGTCGTGACGCCGTCACTCTATAAGTGTGACGACGTCACCCTTTGCCGACAGAAAATCTGCCTATAAATAGAACATTATAACTTCACTTTTTGTAGACTCTAAACCCTAAATCCGATTCCAGGGCTTAGATAGGTGTTTTTCCAGCAACTTTGAAGGTTCCAATCACTCTATAAACATCTTCTAATTGTTTGTTGATTATATCTTAATCCATATATTCAATTTATCATTATGTCTATCCTATGTTTGATTGATTGTGTGTATGCTTGCATGTTTACCATGTCCGGCTAAATTACTTGTGTGTTTGCTTAGATGTATGAAACCTAGTTGTTAATTATTGTTAGGTTGTCTCTTATCTTAATTGTAATTGGCTTAGGAGTGCGACTAGGCTATCGTTGTGTTTAATACTTGATAAATCTTTGATAGTTTATGAATGACTTAGTGGATTTCGTTTACTAAACCCAAAGATAACCTCAAAATTAGTTTATAAATGACTTAGTGGATTTTGTTTACTACACTTAAAGGTGACTTCAAAGAGTTAGGGAATGCACACCTTACGACCTTAGAAAACACAACGCATTAAGAATAAGGACGTGACAATTCAACCATCAATAGGAAATAACTAGGGAGTAGTAGCATCTAGGTAAACACATCTTTAACTATCATACGAGCACACAAAAATAGACATAGACTATCCTCACCTTAGCTTAGTTAATTAGAATAGATAAGTAGAGTAATCGGTAGAAATACCAGCCCCCAAATCCAAACCCCGAGATTCGTACCTTTTCCTTTCCTAAAAAAAATATAAAAAGATAAAAAATAATCTTCCTCAACCCCAACCTTAGCGTAGTAACTTCTTACTAGCATTCCTATTCCCCTAGAGAACGATATCAATTCCCGTGGCTTAACCTAATACTACACTACAACGATTAGGTTCACTGCCTAGGGTGTTGAAAAACTTGCTCGACGAAAAGGAAGTTCTTTGACCCCGAACGACGCGTGTAGCGTTATCAAGCACCCAAAAATCTTTCTCCCTATTGTTCTACGCAAAATGCCATATATTTAAGTACATAATAGACAGATTCAAATATGACACCCATCATCACGTATCTTCTCAGTTATGGTTTGTGTTAGGAGAAAATGATATAGATAGAATAAAGAGAAGGAAACTCACCCATTTCCAGAGTTCATCCGCATTGGATGGAAGTTACTTGAAGCAGGCACTCCATTGACTACATGACAATTGTACATACCCATGGCATTCATATGAGGTTGGCCTATAAACAAAAATAGTAGTGTTGCTCCCTTCAGTGACATTAAATATTAAAAGAAAGAATCAGCTCAAGAAGTCGATGTTTGGGGTTTTAGACAGTACCAATTTTTTACCTGGCATGGGATGAATGCCATTTTTTATAGGAGCAAGAGGAAGCCTTGGATGCTTAGGATGCTTGGTAAGATGGTACTGGTGTTCAAGTAAATGATTGATCAGGATGATCTGCTTCTTCAGTTTTAGCCTTATGTAGTAGGCTCTGAAAAAGTATGCATTCTCTTCTTCCAATTTCTGCCAAACTGTGTTACATAGGTAAATATCAAGTGGTTTATAAATATGCTGGTGGCATTAACTTTACAAACTTTCGAAAATCTAGTGTTATATAGGCCGCTAATGTTCCATCATAATGAAGAATAAGGTTCGGTAAGATATTTATCCTTTATATGAGAAAATGTAGAGTAAGCATAAATAATATGACACAATGAGAAAAAGAACATAATTAAATACCATCAAGAGGTAAGAAGTTGTATACCTAAAGCTGTAAAACCAGGATCCATCCTTGCACGATTTAGTAAAGTTTTCATCACCTCCTCTTTGTTCATATACAACTGCAAATAGCGTTTTATCAAGTTCTGGACCTACAGCAATCAAGTATATGATCAAAATCTGCATAGTACAAACTGGTGTTGCAAATATATTAAAAGTAACTATATGTAATAAGAATGAGAAAAATAACCCTTACAAGTCAATATCCTCTCGAGAGTGAACTTCCACACACATTTTGTGGTGGTTTATTTGTGCATACAGAAGAATGAAAACATTAAATGTTAGGTTAATAGAAATTGTCTGCTGCGGAACATAAAATAGTACTTTGCAAGCGGCAAAAAAAATAACAAAAAACAAAAAAAACACATCATCAATGCCACATAATCAGTTAGAATGTATAACACATGTACATTAATACATGTTTAGTCCAATATTAACGTATATATTGGCAATACTGAATCTAAACACAATCTAAGCACTAAACCCACACGAGTATTCTTACCAAAAGCAGCATGTGCAAAATGAAACACCTTCCACCTGAGAAGAGTCATACCACCTTCCATCTGATTGTTTTGGCAATACTATACAGGAGAAGAGTCATGACACCTTCCACCTTGTTGACCAATCCGAAGCTCACCAGGGTAGCCGGGTTGTGGGATTTTGACCAAACCCAAATGGGCTGCTGCATTGGTGTCATATCCCCAACCACTCGTGCTCTTAGGGAAGTGACTGTGACCATGAACTTGAACAATGGTCTGAGTTGGAGAATGAACCAAGTGTGCACCAGCATCAGTGTTGACATAGTAGTCGTGGCTCGCGGTTTGGTTTCTTGAAGCTAAGTGATTGAGAGAAGAGAGAGATAGAGAGAGAGAGAGCACAATTGGAATCTTGAACTCCGTTAAGACCTGTTCCAGGAGGAAGACTTGGATTGATGTATCAAATTCGTTTCAAAAGGAGACTGGTCATCAGCATTAAAATTTATAAACTGGAAAACTTATAAGGCTAGGTAAGCACCTCGTGATAGTCTCCCGTTGTCATTCTTCCTGCAAATTAATTTCATAACATGCAGATCATGATCATTAGACAATTTCCATCACAATGAAAACCTACCTTATTATATGCAACCCGACTTAGATAATAAATCAAACAAATGAGAAACCCTAGCGAATGTACCTGATCATATTTGTTTGAGTTCGATCGTTGTTTCAAGTAACATGTACCTGATCGTATTTGTATAATTGTTGACAAATGCTCATCAGATAAACTTGTGTGATTGATGCCATATTAAAGGGGTTAGTTTTTTGAGATACAAAAAGATATGATCAATTGGGGACATCTTAAAGCTTTATGCTGGCACATCTGCTCCCAACTGGAACAGAAGCTGAAACATGTGTGTGAAAGTCTCAACTCTCAAAGTGATTTCTGAAAAAGATAGTTATGCACATGGATAATCTATTTTAAAAATAGATATATGCATATTTTTAAGAACTTAACACCCCAGATTATAAGTGAAAGCATAGAATACATTGAAAGAAACATTTACCTTGAGCCACACTAAATTGTGTCAACAAATTGTCCATTAATGAGAAGCTTTGTATATTCAACCTTGTGCCCCACTAAACCTACAGATGTGAAACATAATATGGTAATCATTTTACCTCCACGTCTACGATGTTGTCTCCTAATGGTTGTGCCGGTCGGTGTTGGGCGTGAACGCTTCCTTTTCGCTGCGTACAAACCAAAAACACTGTCACGGCTTTGTTTTATAAATTGTATAACAAACGTTACAACAACATTTATAGAAGAAATTAGAATGCATAATCTAAAGACACACTGTTGAAAGAAGTGGAAGAAGTTGCAGCTGACATATGTCTCTCATCATTGTTCAGGGTCACAGGTTGTTCCACATGCTGATGTGGCTGTCGACAAATCTCTGTTACGATGTCAGTGACAACGCCTCCAACAAAATCAACGTCTCGCGAAGCAGAGGTACAACCAAATGTAGTTTCATTTACTACGGGCACCGTGGCTGGACCAACATAGTTGGTACACACTTGAGAGACTGCAACTGCACACACATGACAGAAACAAAATTAGCAGGCGTAATAATAAAGCAACATACAAAACCATAAAACATTACCATGTGGATCCACGACTGTAGCAGCATAGTCCCGACATTAACTTCCATCCAAACTACTGGTAAACGTCGAGTAATATACGTCAATAGTAGGAATCTGTATTGACGGCCCATTTAGAGTACATTGGAAATGATCTTGGCACGGTACAAAAAGTGGAACAGTTCTTGTAGCACTACCAGAGCTGGAACCGCTATGTATCTCAGAATCTGCATCAACCTTCTGCTTACCTTTATCAACACCTAAGCTAGTGTGTGACCAAATATCTGAATTCAGTGGTCGGTGTCCCTATTTGGAAAACTCTCGTATAACTATACCACCAACAGGTCTTTCATACCTAAGTCTCCCTACGCTACATCCAATGTATTCTTCACGAGCTACCTTTCGCACTTTCTGCCTTTCTTCTGTATCAACAACTTCTATACATTCAACTGAGTTGGAAAAGATTGGCCAATATCAAAAGAACCTGGGATGTCGATAGTGGTTGTACTAAATACATGGTCTGACACAACAGGCGATGGACAAGACGAACGATATAAACATCAACAAAAACTTAACGATATAAACATCAACAAAAATGCATAATGACCTAGGTCGATGTAAATAGATTCAAGTCGTTATTGAAAAAGAAAGCAGACAATCAACTGTAGTATACCTACAAAAGCTCTAATTTAATAGTAAGAGAACATATTACACAAAAACTATTATTCACCTTGAACATTAACGTCAATTAACCTTGCATACTGATTCTCTGTATTTTAAGTTGTGTTCGTTGCAAAAGAAGATCATTGGAATACTGAGCTGGAAAAAGATTGGCCAATATCAATAGAACCTGAGATGTCGATAATGGTTGTACTAAATACATGGTCTGACACAACAGGCGATGGACAAGACGAACGATATAAACATCAACAAAAACTTAACGATATAAACATCAACAAAAATGCATAATGACCTAGGTCGATGTAAACAGATTCAAGTCATTATTGAAAACGAAAGCAGACAATCAACTGTAGTATACCTACAAAAGCTCTAATTTAATAGTAAGAGAACATATTACGCAAAAACTATTATTCACCTTGAACATTACCGTCAATTAACCATGCATACTGATTCTCTGTATTTTAAGTTGTGTTCGTTGCAAAAGAAGATCATTGGAATACTGAGTTGGAAAAAGATTGGCCAATATCAATAGAACCTGGGATGTCGATAGTGGTTGTACTAAATACATGGTCTGACACAACAGGCGATGGACAAGACGAACGATATAAACATCAACAAAAAATTAACGATATAAACATCAACAAATATGCATAATGACCTAGGTCGATGTAAACAGATTCAAGTCGTTATTGAAAACGAAAGCAGACAATCAACTGTAGTATACCTACAAAATCTCTAATTTAATAGTAAGAGAACATATTACACAAAAAATATTATTCACCTTGAACATTAACGTCAATTAACCTTGCATACTGATTCTCTGTATTTTAAGTTGTGTTCATTGCAAAAGAAGATCATTGGAATACTGAGTTGGAAAAAGATTGGCCAATATCAATAGAACCTGGGATGTCGATAGTGGTTGTACTAAATACATGGTTTGACACAACAGGCGATGGACAAGACGAACGATATAAACATCAACAAAAACTTAACAATATAAACATCAACAAAAATGCATAATGACCTAGGTCGATGTAAACAGATATAAGTCGTTATTGAAAACAAAAGCAGACAATCAACTGTAGTATACCTACAAAAGCTCTAGTTTAATAGTAAGAGAACATATTACACAAAAACTATTATTCACCTTGAACATTAACGTCAATTAACCTTGCATACTGATTCTCTGTATTTTAAGTTGTGTTCGTCGCAAAAGAAGATCATTGGAATTGTCGATTATCTGCAGCAACTTAGGTTTAGGTTTTTGAATAATTTTTGATTATCAGATGATGATGATGGTGGCTTACCTTTATCGAATGATTTTAGGTTTTGGTTTTTTTTCTTTACGATAAATTATGGCTGATATTTAGGGATACGTTTTTTGAATATTGGCATCGAATAATTAATTATAGACGTAATCAATTCCATAATTTGCTCATGTGTTGAATTGCCAACGTTCCATGCAATATCAATTATGACTTGAAAGTTTTATCACAACCATCGGAATGCTCTAGTGGTTGAGGTGTTGTTTATTTGTGCCTACCATCCCAAGTTCGAATCTTGGCAACTACATTTTTTACATTTATTATTCTGAAATTTTCAATTAGTTTGCTTAGGTGGCATGCTTTGCTTATGTATTGAATGATATGCCACGTGCATGTCATTTAAAAAAATAAAAAAAATGCCACATAAATATAATGATGACATGGAAATATGACTTGGCATTATGGGATGGCAAGTGGCATTATGACGTGGCATGCCTTCTCTTATATATAATGTATATGTATATATATATATATATATATATATATATATATATATATATATATATATATATATATACATATATATATATATATATATATATATATATATATATATATATATATATATATATATATATATATATATAGATACGTTTGGTAGAAGAGAAAAGAAATCATAAACGAGACGAGGTAAGCTTTTTACTGAGAAGAAAAGAGGAGAAAACGAGGGTCGGTGGTGCCTTTTTACGAGTACAACTCGTAACTCACCAAGCTTGGACCCTTGGAAATTCGTTAACAACCAAAACCCTAAGATTCAAATCTTTAATTCAAGATCTAGGGCGCGTCTTGGCGTTTGGGGGCGCATACGAAGCATAAAGTGGTCACAAGACCCCGATCTATCGATTAGAAGTGGTGGTGTAACTATTGGTGGTCGCCGGAATTTTGGCCGGAAAAAGTGACGGCTCCGGAACCCTAGAGAGGGTCACCGGATTTTCTAAAGAGATGGAGGAGGAAATATGTGTGTGTGTGTGTGTGTGTTTTGTAGAGAGAGAAAGAAGGAGGTGAAAATGAGAGAGTGGAGAGGGTGGGGAATATTTATAGTACCATGAGGGACCAAGCATGTACAATGGGAACTAGAGGGGGCGGAAATGTAATTATCAAAGGGACCATTGATGTAACTTTCTCAAAACTTTCATAATATTAAGTTTAGGACTCGTTTAGACTAGCAAACGAAGGATTCATGACTCGAGAATTACGCCAACGTTCTCAGAATAATATTTCCCATAAAAACGATATATAATACGACTCGTAACTCAACTTAGATGAAACAATCGCTCTAATTGACGTTTCTCCAATGACGACGCATCGAGGAAATTACGAGTTGTCACAGCCTCACCTCCTTAAAAATAATCGCGTCCTCGCGATTCAATTCAAGTTACGCATTAAAGTCTAAGAGAGGTGAGTGCATATGCACGAGGATTCATCTTCACGTTCCCTACGTGAATTGAGGATCGTACTGTAAGTTTCTATGAACTTCTAAGATACGGATGCAACTTTACTAAAGTCGCTCGACTTCATGGTCTACGATTTCGATAGGTCAACAAAGTTTAAACGTCCAAAGATTAGGATTTCCCAGAGGGATAGAAATTGCCTTATCGGCAAGTCATCTCTTTCTATTAAGCACGAAATGTTGGGAATACTACTGAGTCTTGATGGTAGCTCAAGGCTCTGAGTTTCTGGTCTAACTTCAGCAAGGATTTCGAAAAGATCGACATAACGAAGACTATGCTTTTGCGTTTACTAAACGCTTCACTTATTCTCATGGTGAATCTCTAAGCTTAACCTAGGTTGTTTCTGAGGATTCAAGAGATTTACGTTGTCTATGTCTCCTAATGGTTTGCGAGCAGCTTGCATATCCATCTCAACTTAGAACAGTTTTCTTGGTATCCTTTTGAATACGTTCAGGGTTGCTAAGTTGGGTATTTCCATTTCTTCCCAATCATCGGAATCGGCACTTACGACCATAGAGGATCTCTTACGGTGCCTTTGAGGTGTTAAAGCGATAGGTATGGTTATAGGAGAAGTTGGCCAATGGAAGGTGTCTGTCCCAACCATTCTCAGACTCGAGAGATGTCTATAAGAGAATTTGGCCAACGAGAGGTGTCTATCCCAACCGTTGCCAAACTTGATAGGCACGCGATGTGTTCTACTAATGTTTGAATGGTTTCTTTACTTCGGCCATCAGTCTGGAGATGATACACTGTAAGCATATCCATATCTGTTCTCTCGACTCTAGGAAGTGATAGGCGAAACGTGGGTGTGTGGCGATTGCCACGACCTGAAAAGGATAGAAATTAGCATTTCCTAACGTGAACGGGTTTCTTTACTTAAGAAGAATTCTATTTGTTAGCTTAGGCTTCTCGATCGCACTTCCTCCTTAAAGAGGATCGGAAAAAGTCAAAGGTTGAGAAGAGAGGTTCAGAAGAGTACTACAATAATAAATCTCAGATAGAGAAAACGGATCAAGGGGAGATTCCCCTTTCAATCGGAATTCCATAGTGGAAAGAAAGTAAGGAGCTAGAATTCAGAAGTAAGGACCAGCTCATAGGAGCAAAGTCACTCTACCAGAAGGAGAGGAGTGAATACTCTCTCACCTCCTTAAAAGAAGATAGAGGGATTATCTATTACTGCTATAACTATGGGAGGAGAGAAGAGCAAGATCGTCCATGCTCTTCATCTTAGTGATTAGCGGGAGGTGAATAGGTTAGGTAGGACTACTAACAACTACTCGGGTAAAGGTGGGGATTTACTTCCAAGGTTTCGTCTACGATGTACCTTATCGTTCGGTAAGAGAACCAAAAGGATAGCAGGTATTTCTCGAAGGTCGAGAGAATGATTAGGTAGTTGTTCCAAGGAACGCGGTTCAGGTTACTCCTTAGGATTTCAAGGTTTTCGTTGGGTACGGAATCCCTACTGAACGGGAAGTCTAGGAAGTTTAGAGTACGACTTGGTTAGAAAGTGTTGATTGCTACCAGCAATCAGTCGGTTGGCTTAGCACGATATCTAGGTTAATGGCGAAAAGTACTACTCCTAAAAGGAGTATCAATTGATATCATCAATCAATCGATTGACTCCTTAGTGCACTTAATACTTAAAGCAGAAAGGTACAATATTCGAATCTAAGGTTATAATTCCCAAAATAGGTTCAACTACTAATCGATATCAGATCAAATCCTAAATACAAGCAAACTTCAACGACTCTAAAGTGGGTATTCTAAAGAATTTTGCATCGATGGAGTGTAAGGTACAACACTAATGGGAAAACGTATGTAGTACCACAATCGGTGGTACGACATAGCAGACTATTGTTGATAAAACAACATCGAGAGTTCAACGTTGTTAGAGCAACATCGATGGAACAATATCTACAGGATAATCCTCGGTGAACAACTTCACTAAAACAGGTCGTTAGAACGTTATCGATAGGGATTCTTATATAGAGCATGTAAGGTACAACCTTAACTGAGGAGGTGTTGACAAAGCAGCGGCGATAAACGTTATCGGTTTAGGAAATGAACAACATCGACTAGATGACATCGTTTGAATCAACATCGAGTGAATGGTAAGGGTTCGAAAGTTTTAACAACAATCGATTCGAGACAAGGCTTAACGTATAAGTGTCGGTAACAGGATTACCAACGAAGCGAGGCTAAATGACAAATCCAACAAGATCACTAACGAAACGAGGCGGAATGATAATTCCAACAAGATTACTAATGAAATACTGCGGAATGACGATTTGAAGTCGAATACCGATTCGAGGTCGAATGATGATTTTAACAAGGTTATCAATGAAACGGGGCCGAATAATAATTCGCGGCCAAATGATGATTCGAAGTAAAATGATGAGTTAACAACTTGGAACGAGGTTTAAAATCAGAAAATCAAACCCAAGAACCAAAATCAAAACCAAATCCTAAAATAGCCCAAAATAATTTCAAACGCTCTAGTGAGATCGACGAGGCTTATGTCGAAAAGTAACTCGGATGTAAACAGTGCCAATCGGGTCTAACACGACTTACGGCGAACTACGCTTGACAACGACAAACAGGAATTCCATATAAATAGAGACGCATAGCGGTGCTAGAAGCATTACGATTCGAGAGGTGTTGCGATGCCAGTGTGTCGTGTGTGAGTGCAAGCTTTCGTGATGTTTGGTGAGTGTGAGTGTGTGAGTCCACCTAAAGCTCATCGTTCTGAAAACCAATCTCTAACCCAGACATAATTCTGTTATAACTACTCTCAATATCGCAAAATTCACCTCTGAGACGGACATAGATGATCAGTCCATGTCTCACTGTCTTTGGCTGAATATAGGTGATCAGTCTGTAGGACCTTAAATATATCAACCTTATCACTTTACCCAAGCTTAGCACACACGAGTATACCACGAAACAAACACAAAGTTTTATGCGTAAATATGAAGAAGAAAGATTAAGAGAAAGATGGTGACTTGATGTTGATATTATGCGTATATGTGTAGAGAGAAATAAGAAAGGAAAACTTGTATTGATTAAAGAAAACACACACACACACATACTCAAGCACACCCCTCAAATGACCATTTGAGGGGTATTTATACTACAAGACAAAACGCCCTAATGGGCTTGGCCATGGGCTTCGTGGATATGGGTTGGACTTGGATTGGATTACAAATGGTAAAAGGCTAGCTTAACTTAACTAATAGCCATTTAGCTTAGCCCAATCCACGAGCCCGTTGACTATTCTATCACGATATCTAACACACATTACAAAGTTCCTAAACGTGAATAACCATCACTTCTATTAAATATTATTAACGCTAACAATCTCCCCCAAGGGGTGGTTATTCAAAAGATGCTCCACTTTATTAGGTCTTTACTTTCCTTGAGCTTGAACTTTGTGTGTCGATATAGAATAGTCTTGATTTTAGTTCCTTCATGCTTTGTGATCAGTTAATGTGCTATTCTGCCATTTGTCAACTTCTTTGGTGTAGGTGTCTCCACATCATTCTCCACCATGCTCATACTACTTTTTGACATTGAGATTCCAATGATGAAGTTCTCGAGTCTTTAAGCTTTGTAGATTCTTTGACATTGATGAAGAATCATCTATAACTTTGTGTTGCCTTAGAATTTGATGAGAACTTTCATTTGATGATGGTATGAGCATGTGGAGAATCTGCACAATCTCTTCCCCCCATGAGCATCCATCAGCAGCAGCTTCCCAGGTACAGTCACGAACACCAATTGATCATTGTAATATTTTCTTAAAGAATTGGTTACTACAATTCTTCTATTGATGAATGTCTTGATTCCATTCACCTTGGTCGGGCGAATCAGCCGTTCGAATCCCATAGGGGACAGTTGGCATTACGTTGAACAAGTTCAGGTAATGACCTACATCTTCAGGATTCGATTCGTGAAAGGAATCTCCTTAGCGGGATTTCCAGCACTTACAGGTTCAAAAGTCGAGGGTGTTAACAGCATAGTGTGAAAACACATCTCTAATTCTAGCAAAGGCTATTCCTGAAACTGGAGGTCCTCAAGAAGGCTAACACGACATACCGAAGTACATCTACAGTTCAGGCGAGTCGCTGAAGTACACCGAAGCATCACTTCACGACTGTAGACCGTTTGAGACACACTAAGCGTAACCCATAAAGAATTACCGAAGTGACCTGCTGTCAGGGCCGTTTGATGTTGACCCTGGCAGGAATTTCCATTCAATCACTGAGGATTACAATTGTAAATCCTCTCATAAATGTTCTGGCAGATTGCTAAGATCTAAGTAGGAATCTAGAATGTATCACTTGTGTTCTTATTGTTGAACATCAAGAGATGAATTGTCAAGTGTTCCTATGAGATATTTTTATGAATCTCTAGGCTCTAGACTCAATTAGTGCATTTTAGTTTCCTAAGCGGAGACTAGGGAGAGGGTCCCCTTCTTCAATATCAATAATCTCTAAGAGAAAGTCGATAGATTATGTAGGGTTCCCAGTGAGAATGAAACAAATCCTTTTAAGAGGAATTGAGTGGCTAGAAGGTTAGGTGCAGTGCGTCAATGGGTCCATGACGTCTTTTTCTTCAATACCAGTGTCATCTAGTGACAACCAGTAGCAGATGAATTGAACCTGGTTTCTGCCCTAAGGTTGATTATGGAGGGCTATTTCTTTTCACCCTTTTTCATTACATTTCTTTTTAATTCTTCAACCCCTTCTTTCTCCTTTCTCACATTACTCTTTTTTTTAATCATACCTAAGGACTTCTAGTTCTAAACTATTTGTGATGTCCTTGGGTAGATCCCTCCGGCTCTGGCGGATCATAGGACGAATTTCCTATCCTTAGTCACCTTATAACTCCATGACTATCCTATGTTGCCATAAAAACCTTTTTCTTTAAAATCTCTTAAAGTGTTTATGATTGAAAACATGTTTGGAACACTTCGAGAGTTTTATATTTTCAGAAACACTCCACCTTCACATGTGCTTATATTGTTTTACTTAAATCTGCACATAGAGAGTAGAGTTCACACTTTTTGAATTGATCGAATTTGAATGAACAAGACCAATTCGAGACACGTTTACATCACTAGAGAACTAGCTTGAAATTATTACCCGTCCTGGTCAAGTCCATAGAAAGTTTCTCGAGATGGTACATATCCTGACTTAGATTCTTAGTCAATTCAATGGTTACGACTGAGTCGAGCTCTTTTTAGATTCAAAAAACGATCATTAAACTTTTTGATCACATTTTAATCACATCTTCTCCCCCTCAAAAATAGCATATTCGTGATATTTTTGATATCAACGGATTAAAACATTATAGAATCTTTTGGGGAGACAAACAGATTTGATTTAAGCATGAATCTGGAACATTTTTGTTTTATACTCCCCCTTTAATAAAGCATAATCAATTAAAGGGTTTTAGAGGGAGTTATCTTGAGCACAAAATATTTTGAAAGGTTTTGGAAATTTTTTTGAACAATCTTGAAAAAGGTGCTCAAGATAATGATGATTTCTCACCAGTTTTAAATGTAGTGCACTGAAGCGTACACTAGATTTTTCTTTAAAAAACCACGAGTTTTGATTTGAAAATAATCAAAAGTCATCATTTTAGTCCGGGTTTCGTACTGAAGTATACGAAAGCCATTTTTTGAAGAATTTTTTTTTTTTGAGAAACGACATGTTTTGGAAAACATTTAAAGAACTCTCGTTCAAGCATCTGTACATGTCCGTATCATTGTTGAATGACGTTTCTAGAAACGTACAGAATATCGATTATACGAGAGACATGTCGTAGAAGAATATTTTTGGACTTTTGATTTTATAATGTTTTTGTATTTTTTTGACAGTTTTATATTTTTATATTTTGTTTTTGTTGGTTTTTCAAATTTTGTATTTTGTTTTTCAAAAATATTTGCAGCGAAGCTTTTTTAGAAAATCATTTTCAAGAAGATTCGAGAAGACGGCCTAACTCCTCAGGGGTTAGGCTTCGCATTCCAATTTGTCAAACTAAATTGTTAAACCTTTCTTTTGGAAGGGCTTTAGTGAATAGATCGGCGAGTTAGTAATCTGTCTTCACGAAAAATAATTCAACAGTACCTTCTTCCACGTGCTCTTTTATGAAGTGATAGCGGACACGAATGTGCTTATTCTTTGAGTGATGAACAGGATTGCATGATACGGCTATGGCACTTTTCGAGTCACAATACATAGGTATTTTATTGAAAGTAATGCCATAATCTGTGAGTTGTGTTCTCATCCATAGAAATTGAGCACAACACGCAGATAGAGACACATACTCAGCTTCAGCGGTTGAAAGTGCAGTGCAATCTTGTTTCTTTGAAGACCAGCTGACTAACTTTTCACCCAAAAATTGTGCTCCTCCTGATGTACTTTTTGCTGTAACTTGATCACCTGCGTGGTCCACATCTGAAAAAGCGATTAGATCAAATCCGGATTCCTTCGGATACCAAAGTCCCATGTGAATGGATGTCTTCAGGTACCGAAAGATCCTTTTAACCTCTTTGAGGTGCAGTTCGGTAGGCTTAGCCTGAAACCGTGCTAATAAGCAAACATCAAAATGAATATCGGGTCGACTAGCAGTGAAGTACATGAGAGAACCAATCATGCTATGATATTTCTTCGGATCGATGGGTTTCCCAAATAAATCGGCTCCAATTTTTGGTGAAGTTACCATTGGTGTTCCGACCGAATCACAATTATCCATACCATGATTTTTCAAAATCTCAGTTGTATATTTAGCTTGATTGATAAAGATTCCACGTGGGGATTGATGTATTTGTAAACCAAGAAAAAACTTTAGTTCCCCCATCATGGACATTTCAAATTTGCTTTTCATGAGATTTTCAAAATGTTTTGAAAGATTCGGATTAGTGGACCCAAAAATGATGTCGCCCATGTAAATCTGAACAATCAAAATGTCATTGTTGTATTTTCTTGTAAACAAGGTAGGATCAACTGTTCCTTTGGTAAAATTTTTTAGAATCAGGAAAGAGGACAGTTCGTCATACCACGCTCTCGAAGCTTGCTTTAAACCATAGATTGCCTTTTTGAGTTTGTAGACGTAGTCTGGATGTTCCATGTCTATGAAGCCTTCTGGCTGACTCACGTACACTTCTTCTTTCAGAGTTCCATTCAAGAACGCGGTCTTAATGTCCATCTGATAAACCATGATGTTTTTGTGAGCTGCATAGGCTAAGAATATCCTGACTGCTTCAAGTCTAGCTACCAGCGCGAATGACTCTTCAAAGTCTATCCCTTCTTCCTGTCTGTATCCTTTGGCCACGAGACGAGCTTTGTTGCGAATTACAGTCATTTCTTCATCCCTTTTGTTCTTCCATAACCATTTGAGATCAATGACGTGAATGTCAATTGGTCTTGGAACCAAATCCCAAGAGTCATGTAGACGGTATTGGATAAGTTCCTCCTGCATTGCTTCTATCCATGCATTGTCTGCCATTGCCTCCCGAATGTTCTTTAGTTCAATATTGCTAATTGAGGAAATGTAAATGCACAAGTCGCAATCGGTGGCAAGTTGGCGTCTCGTCTGAATTGGTCGTGAAGGTTCACCAATAACTTGTTCAATTGGATGGTCTTTTGTCCACTTCAGAGTAAAAGGATACCATTGGTTAAACGTATGCAAGTTAGATGGTTCTCGTAAGCTTGAAGATGATTCAGCTGATTCCGTAGCAAACGGGTTTTCAAATAAGTCTTCATCTAACGTTGCATCATTCTGGTTTTGTGAAGTTTCTTCTTGAAATGATATGTTTTGGTTTTGCTCATCAACTGCTGGTAAAACAGTTTCAAGAATAGGATTTGCAGAAGTCGATGTAGATGACGTTGATGGAGTTGGTACATTGGTTTCGACCGTTGTAGATGCATCTTCTGTTGGTGGTGGTGGATGATTTTGAGCGGGTGCAACGGAATGATGGGTTGATGCATTTGTCGAAGTTCCACCATAGTATTCATCGAACATTAACTCAAAGAATTTCTCCCATTCTTGTTCATGAGGTGTGTCAGCAAAAGTTGATGGAGCTCTTTGTTGTATGAGTCCTGAACTGATTTGTCCACAAGTCTGCGGGTTTGGTGCGGGTTCTAATCTGTTTTGATTAGAAGCCATCTATTTAAGCGCGGGTTCTAGAGCGAGTCTCTCAGAAGCCATTTGTGAAAGTTCGTCAAAATTCACATTCATCGTCTCCATTATCTTCCTAGTTCTCTTGTTATACACCCTGAATGCCCTCGAGTTTTCTGAGTATCCAATGAAGATTCCAATATCACCTTTAGCTTTCAGTTTTCCTAGATCTTCTCTATCGTTTGTCGGATAGCACAAAGCGCCAAACACGTGAAGGTAAGAGATATCAGGTTTTCTATTGTTCACTAGTTCATATGCGGTTTTATTGAATCTTGGATGGATTAGGGATCGGTTCTGAGTGAAACAAGCAGTGGCAACAACATCAGCCCATAGAAATAACGGTGCACTAGAATAAATTAGCATTGTGCGAGCAGCTTCCACAAGAGTTCAATTTCTTCTTTCAACTACCCCATTCTGCTGTGAAGTTCTAACAACTGATGTCTGATGAGTAATTCCAACATCTTCAAAATAAGCTCTTAACTCCTGATTTGTGAATTCAGTGCCGTTGTCTGTTCTTACCACCCTTACTGGAGATTGAAGAAGTACTTGAATACGCTTCAGAAAGGTGATGATGATGCCTGGTGCTTCGTCTTTTGATCTCATAAATCTAACCCATGTATATCTTGAATAATCATAGACGATAACAAGAATATACTTTTTCCCATTAATGCTTTCAACTCTCATTGGGCCACATAAGTCCATGTGCAACATATGCAACCTTGATTCCGAACTAGGTACGGATTTGGGTTTATATGATGCTCTTTTGCTTTTTCCTTGTTCGCATGATGGACATAGATGATCCTTGGTGTATTTGAACTTTGGAAGTTCGTTGACGATGTTGTCTTTGGCAAGTTTGTTGATGGTGTCGAAATTGATATGGGATAACCTTCTATGCCACAACCAGGACTTTGTTCCCGATGCTCGTGTCATAAGACATATTGGTGATGAAGAGGCCATTTGGTTAATGTCGATAGCATACAAGTTTGTATCACGATTCCCAGTTAAGAGGTCAGTGCCATCCAAGTTTCTAACGAAGCAAGCATTTTTCCTAAAAGCAACCTCTAAATCTGCATCACGGAACTGCCCGACTGAAAACAAATTGTGTCCCAACCCTTCGACATAATAAACCCGAGTGATCAAATAATTTCCAAAAGGTAGATCTCCATAACCCATGATAGCTGCTACATGATCATTTCCAAAACGTACGGTTCCCATGAATTTCCAGACGAAATTGATCAGCAGCTTCAGATTCCCGGTCATGTGCTTGGAGCAACCCGAGTCGACGATCCAAAGACATATTTCGATAACCTGCCAAGAGCAGAAGAAGAAGATTTTGGAAACCGTTTTGATTTTGGTTCCTTTGGGTTAGAGGTAAAATCCTGATCACACTCATAGAAGTT
This sequence comes from Chrysanthemum seticuspe, assembly GCA_019973895.1. NCBI lineage: Eukaryota > Viridiplantae > Streptophyta > Magnoliopsida > Asterales > Asteraceae > Chrysanthemum > Chrysanthemum seticuspe. The sequence goes on from BPTQ01000004.1 coordinate 148,053,165, forward strand.
ATCTACTGGGAAGACATGTTCATCACTCATTCTACCATTCTGGAGTGTGAAGGTTCTACCCGTTGGTTTCCAAATATCATCCCTAAAGTAAACAGTATGCTTCTTATCAGTAGTGTAAAACCTAAATCTTGCAACTAGTCTTCCTAGAGGTTTAGCATAAGTTCTTTTTGGAACGTTCTTCTAAACAGGCATAACAATCTCATTCTTAGAAACACAATCATCATGAATATTAGTTAAAGATTTCTTGCAAGTTAAACAAAGAGATTCAACACATTCATTAGACTTAGCAAGTTTCATAGGTTCATTACATTCAGATGAAATGTCTTTCTTATTACAAAGCGGTAAATTCCTAGGGTGTTCTTCTACTTTCTTCTCTTTATTCAAGCTACTACTCTTAGAGGCATGCGAGACTCTATTGTTCCTTGTATTGCTCTTAGGCTTTAGTCTGCTGCTCCTAGAGGTGCTTCCTAGTCCTGTAGAAGGTAAGGTACACTCATTAGGATTCACATTTTTATCTAGAGAAGTGGTTTCAGCTTTCCTAGTCTCTTTAGAGTGCTTTTCTAAACTTATGTCGTTTGTTCCATATGGTTTAGATGTGGAGGCAGACGCATTAGTGGTACTCATCTTAAAAAGGCCAGGTGCTAAAACTTTTGGTTTCTCGATAACCGCTTTTTCATTTTCAACCATTTTTTCTTTTTGCTTACGCAAGGCAGATGGAGTGACTGGTTTTGACAACTCATTTTTCTCATTGACTTTTGGAGGAGGCATAGAAATTGACATTTTTGGTTTGAAAACCGGTTTGGGAACATTTGCTTTCTCCTCAGTCAATGGTTTTGCAATCTTAGTATCCACAGCCTTTCCTTTTTGACATTTCAGCTGAGCCCTCAAAAGATCATTTTTCTCTTTCATGTCATTATAGGCATGCTCATACGACAGTTTGTCATACTTGCATTCCTCAGTTTTTCGATCAAGTTGTTTAAAATATGAGACATTTTCTTTTTCAAGTTTTTCAAGAGCTTTTTCATATTTTGAAACAATTTCGGAGGTCTCAGACTGGAGTCTTTCATGATCTTCAACAGAATATGTTTGTAAAACAATGGACATAATATCGGTACACAGAACATCTTCGAAGAGAGAATCATTTAAATTTTCCAAAACTTTGATGTGTTCAACACTTTCATTAGCTTTCTTTACCAGGGATTTATGGTCCTTGACAAAGTCAACTGTTTCTTTAAAAAATGCTTGTTCAAAATGAATTACCCTTGAATTGATGTTATTCAGCTGAGGGGCAATTTGAGTTTCAAAAAACTTTTTATTTTCATCATCAAAACTAGAAAACCAGATGTTAGTTGTAATATTGGTTTTAGATTTGACAGTCTCTTGAAGTCTCCCAATTCTAGTTTTAACATCTTCTAAAATGCTTCTGGCATCACTTGTGTTAAAAGGATTGTTTGAAGACATTTGTTCCATGTTTGACAATGATTTTGATTCAACTACAGGTTTTGAAACTAGTTTTGAAACTTGTTTTGAAATAGGTGTTGACTCTTTGTTTGAAATACTTGGTGTGATGGAAAACTTTGATTTTTCTTTTTGTGTAACAAAAGTAATTCCATTAATTTTGTTCCATTTGTTATAGTCGATTGGTTTTATTTCTGGATTCTTTTGTTTCATTTTTTATCTACTCTCGTCAGATAGTTCTAATGTTTCAAGAGAATCACGAACAATTATGGGTTCATGCAAAGCTTTTCCATTGTTCAAAACATTCTGTTCTTTCTGAGCTTTCTTGAGGAAACAAGGAGGTGTGTTACCAAGAGCCATTTTTTGTGTTGTATGAAAATACGGATTCATTTGATTAATTAGTATATTGGTTGATTTGGCTGAATGACCCGTTGTAACAAGTTAATTTTCCATTTTTTTTTATTTTTTCATTTTTATCAAGAATTTCATCAAGAAGAGAATCTTCACGTTTTGAAAAATCAGCAATTAACTGTTTCTTCTCTTTTTCAAGATCAGAATAAGTTGTTTGTTGTTTAGAAAGTTGGTTTTTAAGATCAGAAATTTCATTGTTTAAAAATTTTATTTTCAAGTTCAAATTAACATCAAGCGTGTTATACTTGATTTGCAACTGTGTTTCTCTTAAAACGGAATCTTGATAACTAATTTCTAATTCTGACTCTTTGTTTTTGTGAAATTCAAATGCTTTTGCATTCTCCTTGTACCTCTCAAGCTCAGCGGTCAATTTATCATTCGCGGCCTTAACATCGCGATTGACCTTTTTAACTTTCTCAATTTCAATGCCACAGTTATTGATTAATGTTTCAAATAAGGCACGTGTTTCCTCATCAGTCTCAGGATTTTGTGTCACACAGCCTCCACTAGGATCCACATCTGGAGTTTCAGAGTTAGTATTGCTACAACTCGGATTGTCCAGGTATGTATCATAAGTGGGTGCTAATGTCACAGAATGTTGTTCGTCATGAGTAAACACATCAAATATGACATTGTTATAGCATGGATCAATGATTGGTACCTCAGATACTGCATTGGCGTCATAGACAGGAGGTGCGTCAGACTCAGTGTCATACTTAGCTTCCTGAAGATTTACCATGAAGATGCAGTTTGCATTGATATCCTCAAGGTCTTCCAAATCATCCATAATAGCAAAAAAGTCATTTTCCTCAGCACTCAACTGCATCCCTGCTTCTGACTTCTGTGCTAACAGCATAGCTTTCTGAAGATACGCAGCATTTTTCTTTTTCAGCTTAGTAGGACAATTCCTTGCCATGTGACCCACTCCTTGACAGTTGTAACACGTAACTTGATTACCCTGATTCACATTTCCATAATTCCCAACGACTGGAGCTGCAACATTCCCATTCTGATTACCCACTACTCTATTCCCAACATTCTGTCCCATCTGATTTCCAACATTCTGACCCAACTGATTACCCTGATACATAACCGCCTGATTACCCATGTGAAATCCAGTAGCATATCCTTGCTGATTCCCAATAACTCCAACCATTTATCCTTGATGACCCATATTCACACCCGGCTGTGCAATTTGCCTGTTGCGAGTGTTTGATGAAATCCTTTGGTTGTTGTTAGTTGGTGTGGAATAGCGACTTTTGAATGCTTTACTCAAAACTGCAAATGCATTTGACAAAGCCTCTTCTTGTTCAGTTTCAGGATCAGTGATTCCTTGTTCCAGGTATTGTGGATACTGTTGTTAAATGACTTGTTGTTCTGGTGGATAGAATTGTTGTTGAGGGATAACAGCTTGTGGTTGTGGAATGTATTGCTGCAAGTTGTTGTTAGTGGAAGATGATGAAGCTTGTTGTTGTGTATTCACTGAAGTTGGAGTCTTTGCAATTAGTGCCAAGGGATCATGATTCTTTGCCAATCTTTCTTTCCTAACTTCATTGACTTCAGCTTGGTTTTGTTTCAGAAAATCGCTGAGTTGATCAAAGTTCACCTGATGTAAGTCCTTTGTTTGGTTGACAATAGTGACATATCGTCCCCATTCTTCTGGAAGTTGTTAAGAAATTTGATGTTACTCACGATAGTTCTGGGTGCCAACTAGTTTCTGATAAGCTCATTCATTAAAGTGCAAAACCTTCCATAGTAAGATTCAATGGATTCTCCTGGAGTAGATGTAAACTTCTCCCATGCAGTTAGCAGCTTGTTCTCCGTGTCTTGTTGACCAATTTTTGTTCCATAACAAAGCCGTCTAACACGTTCCCACATTTCGTAAGCAGTTTCACAGCTGTCCACAGCATCAAAGATGTCTCTCGGTAAACCCAGTTGGACAATGTGTATTACCATGTCATCTGCTTCAACCTATTTGTTATCCTCGTCCGTGTATTCTGATTCATTTTGAACACGAAAAGATGGTGGGACGGGAGGTGTTGCATCAGGATTTCCAGGGTCTTGGACTGGTCGAGGCTTGAAGGGTCCATTTTAATGGATTGAATCATGAGTTTTCCATTAGGTTTGGTCTTGATGTAGCGGAGCATACGACTTGTCCATTGAAGATATCCACCTTTTTCCAGCATAGGAGGACGGTTTTCGGCACCGGCTGCATGAATGTCTTGTTGAGTACCCATTAATGAAGGTATTTGATGATAAATTTGATGTAGGATCGATTCAACGATAAAGGAGTTGTGTTTGATGAAGATTAAGCTCGGTTGTTGTAGTGAAAATTTGTGACTAGAAACTTAAAAACCTCAATAACTTCTATTCGGAGCGTTTTTAGGACTTGAAGGTTGACCCTAACGTTTATTCGACGTGTCATTCTCCTCGTTCTCACGGTCGTTTTGATGGGTAGAACGCTGAAAATGGAGTTACGGTTCAAAAGTTATGGCCATTTGAAGTTTTGCTCAAAATCTTACTCGTAAACTTTGTTCTTAGGCCTAGGAATTGGTGCTTATGCGTAGGATTTGCTTAGGCTTAGGATTCCTTAGGCGTAGGATGAAGCTTACGCGTAAACTTTAGGCTTAAGCGTAAGCTTATGCGTAAACTTAAATGCTTATCAGTAAGAAACCTTAAAAACACGTAAAAATCAAAGCTTTATGCCAAAAGCTCACGTTTTTATATAAAAAACGCAACTTTCTTGTAAAGTTTTAACAAAAAACGTAACACAACACTCCTAAACCATTGTTAGGCGATTGATACCAATTGTAGGACCTTAAATATATCAACCTTATCACTTTACCCTAGCTTAGCACACACGAGTATACCACGAAACAAACACAAAGTTTTATGCGTAAATATGAAGAAGAAAGATTAAGAGAAAGATGGTGACTTGATGATGATATTATGCGTATATGTGTAGAGAGAAATAAGAAAGGAAAACTTGTATTGATTAAAGAAAATACACACACACACACACACACACACACACTCAAGCACACCCCTCAAATGACCATTTGAGGGGTATTTATACTACAAGACAAAACGCCCTAATGGGCTTGGCCATGGGCTTCGTGGATATGGGTTGGACTTGGATTGGATTACAAATGGTAAAAGACTAGCTTAACTTAACTAATAGCCATTTAGCTTAGCCCAATCCACGAGCCCGTTGACTATTCTATCACGATATCTAATACACGTTACAAAGTTCCTAAACATGAATGACCATCACTTCTATTAAATATTATTAAGGCTAACACAGTTTATATTCACTCGAGGTTCGATGAATTTTGACCAACCAAGGCACAACCAATTAATATAAACCAATTCTTTATATATATTCCCAACTTCAATATTATCTACCCCAAATGTAATCCTTTTCTTGTCTCAAAAATATCTCGTTGCACCATTTAGTTACTAGCGTTAGGTATCATCATGTGTATGTGGTATCGACTCGACAAGACACCATGAATGCACTCAAATGACCACAATGCGACTCATAACGACACAATGAGACGTCTAAGCGATAAACTTTATAGTTTAATAAGTTTCTAAATAAATAGTTAGATCTTATCGAATTAGTCAACTCGATAAACTCAACCATTTATTCATGTCGCTTATTATCCCACAAATCAGTCACATCCTAACGAGTCATAAGGATAATTCACCCATTATTAACGGTATTCTACGTACATAGCGGGCACTTATTAGATTCGTCAACCTAATAAGTCTGCTATCCACGTGGATTGACGCTATTAATGTTAGGTCATCCGTAACCCATGCACAACACATAAATGATATTAAGTACTCATAAATGGCACATTTCGATAAACGTGCCCTCAAAACATTTAATAACTCAGTAATTACAAAACATTTCTATTTTTAGTCGTTAGTTCCCTTTTAAAGTGTCAAATAACAAGCCGAGTCTTGTTATCAAATGTTTAGTTCAAAAACCATTTATTCTCTATGTTTTCTAGTTTTATTTACTTGTTTATATATATATATATATATATATATATATATATATATATATATATATATATATATATATATATATATATATATATTATGTCAAGTTTCAATATAAGTTCCGAGTCATTATTCGTTTCGAGTTCACAAGTCCGAGTCATGACTCTCGGCTTTTACACGTAATATTGCCCAATAAATACTAAAGTCCATGTTATGGTGTTGTCGGGGTTAATCGAGACTAAAAAGTCACGATAACACCGACGTTGCGTAAAGTTGACATATATATTACCAAGTCCAAAATAAACTACCCCACAACTCCAATCAATCCTCCAAACAATCTCATATCAATTTCGCCATCCAAACAAACTACCAAACATACCCAACACCACCAAACACTCCCAATTGACTCTTTCAATTCTCAAACACAACCGATTAATGAGTATGAAATCTAATCTTTGTTAATAACTTACTAATTACCCAAATCACTACAATAAATTTGTTATCCAATCAAGCCTATTAATTAAAATATCGTCCAATTCCAAATAACCGATACGTACCAATGATTCACCGTTAACCAAATAATTACACGTTAGTCCAACTTATTATCTGAAAACACTTACTGGTTCTATATATTATTATAACACTAGCAGACATGAATCCATTATTAATAATCAAAACCGACTATCACTTGTTTGACAATACTTAAGAACAAAACAACGGTTTACGAAAGTTTCGACCCAAAATTGCGACACGAGACTATGTACCCTTCGACATCATCAAAACCATTATAACCCATCAACTAGTTATGACCAAGAACACATAAAAATGATAAAAATGCAAAAACGCATGAACATGACACACCACACGATACCGACACACTAGTTTACATGTTTTATTAGCTTTAAACGCGTTTTAGACCCGTGTTCATCAAAACCCAACCATGGAACTCACGTTCACTAGACAAAAGTTCTCGTTCGTGACTCCCCGACTCAGTTATACTAGCACCATATCTTTTACATCCCACATCATTCCCACGGCTACTACTAGCGTACAAGCTCTAAATTTAGTGGAGAGATTAAGCATGGAAATTGCGTAACCCTGATACTTTGAGAGTATCCGTATTATTGATTAATAATATTGAAGCATTGGTTGTTACATTATGTGTTCATCTGTTTACTTTAATCTTCTAAGTATACTCAAGTAGATTTCGCATACTTGTGTGTATTCCTACAAGATTTTCTCTTTGTTGTATTGGAACTATCCAAGGCAACTACTTATTAAATGCTAAGTGTTATAGATCCATGGTTTGGGACTCCACACTCTGTGAAAGGCATAGTGAGTGCGTAAGCATGAGGACATGCTTTCTGTGCGTGTTTAAGCATGAGGACATGCTTATAATGCGTGCATAACCATATGAAATGCTTATGGTGAACTACTAAGATAGGCGGACTCAAGTCGTCTACAAGCGACGGACACATTCAACAAGTTTCCAATCAAACCGTTTATCAAATAAGTGTTGTTCCCTATTCACTATCGTTTAAAAAAACAATTAAGTACTTAAAACAATTTAACAGTGAATAATGACTGAAAGTAATGTAAGTAACACATACAAAGTAATTTTCAACATCATATTCTTATTAGAAATAAATCAAAAGAATACGTTACCCAAGTACTTGCGAAATAGTACTTGGGATTGAAATGACAAAGTTTGGGTGACTCCTCTCTAAGCTCAGGCTAAGTCTGAGCACAACTCTTAGAACCCACTGAGCTAGCTCAAGGATAAAGTATTTGGAGGAGTGAAAAGTTGGCTTGTGTGTATGTGTGTTTTTACAATTCACAAGCTTAAACTTTTCACTCATTCTCTTATGCTATTTATACAAGTATGATTTTAACTTTAACCTAGAAGACAAATACATTGATCACAGTAATCACGAATATAGATATACTCGATTACTGTTTACTTTGCTATTAGTAGTCTGGCGGCGAAGCTTCTTTCCTTAACAGAGAATCCTTTAGTATCGTCGCTTACTATAAATGGGAAGATATGGCTTTAGTAGATAGGGACTTAGTTTTATCTGGGTAAAGCACTTGGGGACTTAGTTTTATCTGGGTAAACTTTTCCCGCCTAGTCCCGCTCATTCTTCAGTCTTCAAAGCCTTCAGTCTCTTCCTTCAGTTTGTCTTCAGTGCTAACAGTTGGAGAGGAGTCTTAGGGATTCAGTAAGTTATTGTCATCACTCACTGAATCCACCATCTTCTTCTTGACTTAGTCTTCACCCATTAAGTTCCGCCTTGCTGAGTGGAGAGGCTTCTTCTTCGCCTCGTACTGAGTATCCTGAAGATGGCTCACTGAGAGTCTGTGCACTCAGTGACCTGATAGTGTTTAACGGATTGAACACTTAGGTTATTTTCTATTCAAATCCTAGATTAAGGGGTTTAGGTATTTACTGAACCCAACAGTCTCCCCCTATTTGGATATACAAATAGCCTAAGTGTTTGATCAGTGTAAGTGAGTAAATGGCTTCTCCTTACACTGAATGTACTAATGAATACAATAAGGAACTTTGAGTAATTTAACAAAACATACATCTTTTATTGATCAGATTACATAGCTCCTATCACTAGTACAAGAAAGATAAATATGATGTCAGTCCTGATGGATACCCAGTGCTTCGAGCTTCACTTTCTTGGTGATGAGTGTTTCCCTGTCAGGATGGTCTCTTATCTTTGCATTCAGGTCTTGACAGAACCTGATGTTTGCTAGGGATTGGATCTGAGAGGCCACTGGAATATAGCTGATCATTGCAGCCACACCAGCCTGATCAATATCACTCCATCTTTGAAATGCTGGGTTTCCATAGACATCAATGTGAAATAGCCCTCTTTCAGGCTCTTCAAATACCAAACAGTTCACAAATTTTACACCCTCAGGCAGCTCTCTGTTGCATTCTAAGCCAGGCACTTTGATCTCAGGTTGGAACTCAACTCTTTTCCTTTTGCCAGTGGATGCTTGTGGTTGAGATCCTTGTGGTGCAGTCAAGGCAGGCTGAATTCCCAGTTGGGCTGGTGCATCTCTCAGCCTTTCATATCTTTTGCTGAGCATCTTCATCAGCTCCTTGACCACCTTATTTTGCTTCTTTCCAATGATCACCAAGTTCATCGAGTTCAGTGATACCAAAGTCAGTGAATTTTAGGGGATCATGAACCTCAAAGTGTCTTTTGTCATCCCCTCTATAAACATTCATAGCCAATGGTTTGGTGTTGGGAATAATCTTGACATCTGTGATTTTTTCAAGAAACCTTCGGCTGGTCATTGTCCAGTTGTATTCCTTAACTCTGCTTTGCCTGAGAGCTTCAGTTTTCTTTCTCTTTTCTTCCAACTGCTTTCTCATTTCAGCCATCTGAGCAGCCTGAGCTTCCTTGAACTTTTGTCCTGCCTGACCTTTTTAGAGCTTGCTTGCATCTAATCCCATGTTCTCAGCTTCTTCGGCGACAACCTTTGCCAGTGCTTCTCTGTTCCTTTTCTCTTCCCCAGCTAGTTTCATTCTTCTTTCTTCTTTAGCAAGATGTTTACTCAGCTGTTGTGGTATGAGCAGGTATTCAGTGTCGTCGATTTTATAGGGAATCTTCTCAAGCTCAGCAGTTATCATTTTGCCTTTGCCTTTGTCCTGGCCTGAGGAAGATGATGCAACTAAGGGTGGTGTTGTTGTTGTGACCATCAGTGTTGTTTTTGTTGATGTTTGTGGTGGTAGTGAGGATATGGGTTTTGCAGAGACTGGTGCAGATGATGTGGGGGCTACTGATACTGGAGGTGTTTGCTCCCCCTCAGTGTGAAGAGGAGTCTCTTCAGCAGTATTCTCCCCCTCAACTGTTGTCGGAGCGTCAGTGAGGGCAAGAGCTGGAGTTGGTGCTGAGGGAGACGGAGCAGCTTGACCCTTGAAGGCCTGATAGATTTCGGTGATCATGGCCTTAATCTCTGAAGTATCGGCCTGAATACCAGTGACCTTTGCATCCAGGTTAGCCTGAGAGATCTCCAATGCAGTCATTCGGGGACCAAGATTCCAGGCCATAGAAGACGAGGCCTGAGCCATAGCAGCTACCTGAGTGTTCAAAGAGTCCACTGAGGTCTGAAGAGACTGAACCGAAGATTGGAGACCCTGAACATTGGCAGATTGGAGCATTTCAATCAGTTCAGTTAGTCGAGATGAATTTTTCACATACACCTCAGTGGCTTCCAGTACTTTGGCATTGACTGATGGGTCCTCTTTAACAGCATCCTTGATTTCATCAATTGTAACTCCACATGACTGAAGATGCTTGAGAAACTTAACCAGGTTTTCATCCAGTCTGATAAGGTGTTGGTACATGAGATCTCTGTGCTCATGAACATTTTCATTGAAGGTGAGCACATCCGATCGAAGATCAGCGTAGCTGGCTGCCACTTCAGTGTGTTAATCCCAAAATTATTCAGTAACCCCAGTGTACAGTCTCCTTGAGCCTTTAGTGATCCACTGAACCAGCTGTCTTTCAGTGACAGGAAGAATGTTGTCAAAACGGTTAAATTCGCCAGAGCTGGATGATGAGGAGTCTGAGTCATTATCTTCTGGATGAAATGGTGACTTAGTATGCTCCTTTGGATCAGGCTGAGGCTCTTGTTCAGATTGAACCTCAGCGTCCATTTCTTCTCCAGCTGATAAAATTTCATCTTCAGTTTCAGCAAGTTCATCCTCTGAGAATAGAATACCAGTGACATCAGCAATTGTGAGTAAGGGGTTGGTGATGGGTTCCATATCAGCGGGTGGTATATATCCCTCTGAGTCTTTGTCCCCCGTTGACCCCTCAGACACTGGTGGGAGTTTCCCAGTGCCTTCTCCGGAGTCAGGATTGGTTTTGGGTTCCGTATCGGCGGGTTGTTTCTTTCCCTCTGAGTCTTTGTCCCCAAGTGACCCATGAGACACTAGTGGGTGTTTCCCAGTGCCTTTGGCGGAGTCAGTGATTGTTGTATCCCTATCAGTGGGTTGTTTGTTTCCCCCTGAGTCTTTGGGATCGATCAGTGTGCCCTCAGACAAAGATTTGGATTTGTTAATGTCATCATCAGGCGTAGTGGAAGGCGCTCCCCTACCAGCGGGTTGTTTGTTTCCCTCTGGATCTTGGGGAGTAGTAGGTGTGACCAAGGGCACTGACTGTGATGTATCAGTGTCTTTCGTTGTCACGGGGGTGGTTGTTGCCTAGTCAGTGGGTGTTTGTTTAGTCTCGGGCTTTTTCTGCCTCTTAGGCTGTGCTCCTGAAGCCTCAGGGCCCTGAGACTTTGGTTTAGTCTTAGTCCCAGTCTGAGACTTCTCCTTTCTCTTTTTAGGAGCAGGGTTTGGAGACACTGATCCACTTTGATTGTTTACAGCAATCATGTGGGCCGTCAATTCAATGGGAGTGACAAGGGATGGGTCCTTTTGAAAATTTGATGGGCTCAGGATGCCAGGTAAATTTCCAAATTTTTCATCCTGACTATAATTTGAACCCAGTAACGATTGCAAAGCACAAGAGACAAACCTAGGATACGAAACGTACTTTGTCCTAGTTTTGCTCTGTAGCTTCGTTACGAGATCACTGTAAATGATCTCCCCTATGTCGACAGTGACCCCATTCATCAGGCAGTATGCCATCATCAACTGAATAGAGTTAACTTGTTCAGTGGATGAGTGGTTCCCGCCGAGGACCTGAATCACAAAAGTGAAGAGGATCCTCCAAGCCACAGGGAATGAGCTTTTAGTGACTGGGGTCTTGTCCAAAAAATTTGGATCTAAAACAATTTGTTTCAACCCATCCTTCACTGTGGAGGGTTCAGGATGGGCGACATAAATACCTTTGTTATAATCTAACCCTGTTGAAGTGTAAAACGTTTTGTAATCCAGGGTGTATTGTTGCCCCCCATTAAGACTGAACCTGATGAGATACTCCCTGAGTGGTCTAAGGTTATTTTCATCAGTAGAAGGTGTCGGGTCAAAGGCTTTAGCTGAAGCCCAAAACTCCCTGAGGTAGTTTGGGTACAGTACTGAGGGACATTTTACAAAGGTCGTTTTGAGTGGGCAGTTGAATAAAATTTTTATAATGTCTTTATAGGTTGGGACATTTTCAGGGTATTCAAAATTTCCTATGACATTATTTGTTTTAAATTCAACGTCAGTAAGATCCCCTACCCACTGAGAAGCAAACTAGAGAGATTGTGTTCTAGCCATTTCCAAAGAAGATTTTAGGGTTAAAAATTTGTTTTGACTAGAACAATCAAAGTATTTAAATCTCTCAAGTTTGTGATGAAAAACTTTTGTAAATGTTTACATGGAGGGTTTTCCAAAAGAGATTTAAAGATTTTGAGAACACACAAATTTTTCTGGATTTGAGAAAGGATTTTGACAGAGTTTAGTTGCAGAAAATAATTTGTGTGTGTTTTGTGGTTTTTGAAGAGGGTACTTATAGAGTAGTGAGAGGTGTGATTTTTGTATAAACGTGGATATGTAAAGACCATTTTTGAATTCTTTTGATATTCCACATTTAATGCCACCCACCACATCACGCAGTAAAATCCCGTCTTTCAAGGAAAACAGTTGCAATGCACAGTAAAAGTGCACTTTAGCAGTAATAAAATATCCATAGGATATTTTATGTGAGAGAAGGCATTTAATGCCAAGTGGGGTGAGGTAAATGATGATACTCCTGACAGTAAGACATGTATTCCTATATTAAATTGGTGGGATTACCAACCTAGGACATTTAAGTAACTAATACTTGGAGCATTTAGTTACTCATTCAATGCTTTCTGTCAGGGACCCTGAGTGAGTCTTACTCATTCAGTGAGAGGTTTGTTTTGGATGTTCAGGGAGAATGAATCATTTCAGAGAACTTACTGAGATTGGTTTTCAGATACCTGACTTTCAATGTCAAGCATTCCCAACTCAGCTTTCAGTCTCCTGAAGGTAGGTTCATCCAAGGGTTTTGTGAAGATATCAGCCAGTTGATATTCAGTAGGGATGAAATGAAGTTCAATGTCTCCCTTCATTATGTGATCCCTGATGAAGTGATATCTGATATCAATGTGTTTGGTTCTTTGGTGGAGGACATGGTTGTTGGAGATTGCAATAGCACTGGTGTTATCACAGAAGATGGGCACCATTTTGTAATGGATGTCATAGTCACTGAGTTGACTTTTCATTCATAATACATTGGCACAACATCCTGCTGCAGCTACATATTCAGCTTCAGCTGAGGACATAGCCACTGACTGTTGCTTTTTAGCACTCCAACAAACTAGTTTTCCTCCAAGATATTGACAGGACCCTGAGGTACTTTTTCTGTCCATGTTACAGCCAGCATAATCAGAATCAGAGTAACCCTTGAGATCAAACCCTGAGCATTTTGGATAATAGAGTCCAAGGATTGGGGTTCCCTTCAGGTACCTGAGTATTCTTTTGGCTGCTGTGAGATGGGATTCTTTAGGATTGGACTGATATCTTGCTATTAGATAGATTGAGAATTGAATGTCTGGTCTGGAAGCAGTTAGATACATCAGTGAGCCCACAATCCCTCTGAAATGAGTTTGATTGACTGATTTGCCAGTGAGATCAGGTCCAAGGTTGTTAGGTGGGACCATTGGAGTCTTCACTGAGGCACAATTAGATATCTCATATTTCTTCAAGAGATTTCTGGTGTATTTCTCTTGACTGATGGATATTCCTTTATCAGTTTGCCTGATTTGTAGTCCAAGAAAGTATGTGAGTTCCCCCATCATGCTCATTTCAAACTTCTTTGTCATCAGTTTTTCAAACTGTTTGCAAAGTTTGTAGTTTGTTGAGCCAAAGATGATGTCATCAACATACACTTGATGTTTGAAACGTTTGTCAAACTTTTTGACTACTGTTTCTTCAAACTTTACTCGTACTACCCCCTTGAGTGTATGAAAGAACCTGATGTTTAGTCCGTTTGACTATTTCCTTATAGGTAGTCAGTTCTCTTTATGTGGTCTTTAGAGAACTTCTTTATACTCTATAGATTAACACGGAGTCACTTCTGAGGTTACCAGGGTGGATTGTTGGAACCTGGACTAGAGTGACCGTTTAGTCAGTTAGTTTGAGTTAATGTATTCCTATATTAAATTGGTGGGATTACCAACATAGGACATTTAAGTAACTAATACTTGGAGCATTTAGTTACTCATTCAATGCTCTCTGTCAGGGACCCTGAGTGAGTCTTACTCATTCAGGAGAGGTTTGTTTTGGATGTTCAGGGAGAATGAATCATTTCAGAGAACTTACTGAGATTGGTTTTCAGATACCTGACTTTCAATGTCAAGCCTTCCCAACTCAGCTTTCAGTCTCCTGAAGTAGGTTCATCCAAGGGTTTTGTGAAGATATCAGCCAGTTGTATTCAGTAGGATGAATGAAGTTCAATGTCTCCCTTCATTATGTGATCCCTGATGAAGTGATATCTGATATCAATGTGTTTGGTTCTTTGGTGGAGGACATGGTTGTTGGAGATTGCAATAGCACTGGTGTTATCACAGAAGATGGGCACCATTTTGTAATGGATGTCATAGTCACTGAGTTGACTTTTCATTCATAATACATTGGCACAACATCCTGCTGCAGCTACATATTCAGCTTCAGCTGAGGACATAGCCACTGACTGTTGCTTTTTAGCACTCCAACAAACTAGTTTTCCTCCAAGATATTGACAGGACCCTGAGGTACTTTTTCTGTCCATGTTACAGCCAGCATAATCAGAATCAGAGTAACCCTTGAGATCAAACCCTGAGCATTTTGGATAATAGAGTCCAAGGATTGGGGTTCCCTTCAGGTACCTGAGTATTCTTTTGGCTGCTGTGAGATGGGATTCTTTAGGATTGGACTGATATCTTGCTATTAGATAGATTGAGAATTGAATGTCTGGTCTGGAAGCAGTTAGATACATCAGTGAGCCCACAATCCCTCTGAAATGAGTTTGATTGACTGATTTGCCAGTGAGATCAGGTCCAAGGTTGTTAGGTGGGACCATTTGAGTCTTCACTGACGCACAGTCAGATATCTCATATTTCTTCAAGAGATTTCTGGTGTATTTCTCTTGACTGATGGATATTCCTTTATCAGTTTGCCTGATTTGTAGTCCAAGAAAGTATGTGAGTTCCCCCATCATGCTCATTTCAAACTTCTTTTTCATCAGTTTTTCAAACTGTTTGCAAAGTTTGTAGTTTGTTGAGCCAAAGATGATGTCATCAACATACACTTGGACTAGAATCACATCATGTTGAGTTCTATAGACAAACAGAGTGTTGTCTATCTTTCCTCTGAAAAACTTGTTTTGTATCAGGAAGGCTGAGAGAGTTTCATACCATGCCCTGGGAGCTTGTTTAAGTCCATAAAGGGCTTTGTCAAGCTTGCAGACATAGTCAGGGAATTCACTACTCTCAAAGCCTGGAGGTTGCTGAACATATACATCTTCCTTGAGATCACCATTTAAGAATGCACTTTTAACATCCATTTGGTAGACCCTGAAGTTCATGTATGTTGCATATGCAAGAAAGATCCTGATGGCTTCCATTCTTGCAACAGGAGCAAATGTTTCATCATAGTCAATGCCTTCTTGTTGACTGTAACCTTTGGCTACAAGTCTGGCTTTGTTTTTAATGACAGTGCCGTTTTCATCAGTTTTGTTTCTGAAAACCCACTTCATTCCTATGACTACTACATCCTGAGGACATTTGATCAAGGTCATGACCTTGTTTTTATCAAACTGTTGCAGTTCTTCTTGCATAGCCTGAACCCAGTTTGGGTATTTTAGAGCCTCAGTGACACTTTTGGGTTCTATCTCTGATAGGTAATCAGCATATAGACATTCATTGGCTGAAGTTGCAGTTAAGTTAGCAGCCATGCTTCTAGTGAGCATTCCCTCAGTGGGTTCACCAATGATGTTTACAAGCTCAATGTCCTGAGATCTTGTCTACTTACTTTGTGGTCTGGGATCTGAGCTTGAAGATGTCACTGGGAGTTCAGGTGTGAGTTCAGGTGCAAGAGCCACAGGATCATTTAGATCATCTGTTGAGGTGACTTGTTCTGATAGAGGTTCTTGAGTTATAGGATCCTGATCATTTGGATCAGTGTTACCTATCCCAGTAGGGACTGACTGATTATCAATGAATTCATTGATAGTTGGTTGTGACAGGTTGTGAGGCAAGACATAATATGAGATGTCAGCATCAGCTTGGTATGAGGAATTGGTTTCAGTGTTGTACTCATTAGGAGGATATCTTGATGAGTTATCAATTCCTATTTCTTCTACTGAAGTGTTGGTGAACCTGATGCTTTCTATAATTTCATCAAAGGTGACATGCTAGGTTTCCTCAACTTGTTGTCTCCTTGTGTTAAATACCCTGAAGGCTTTGGAGATCAGTGAGTAACCTAGAAAGTATCCATCATCAGCTTTAGCATCGAACTTGCCTAGATGATCCTTGTGGTTATGAATAAACACAGTACATCCAAACACATGGAAGTAGCTAATGTCAGGAAGTCTACCTTTGAATATCTCATATGGGGTTTTATTATGTCTTTTGACAATGATTGACCTGTTTTGAGTGTAACAGGCTGTTTTAACTGCTTCAGTCCAGAAATGCTTTGAAAGGGCAGAGCCATTTAACATGGTTCTTGCAGCCTCAATGAGAGTTCTGTTTTTCCTTTCAGCTACCCCATTTTGTTCAGGGGTATAAGGAGATGAGAAGTTTTGGGAGATTCCCTTCTCATCACAGTAACTCTCGAGCTCAGCATTTCTAAATTTAGTACCATTGTCAGTTCTGATTTGTTTCACTGTAATGTCATTCTGGTTTTCAATGTTCCTGATGAATGACATTATAGTATCAGCTGCCTGACTCTTTTTGGAAAGAAAGTATACCTAAGTGTATCTTGAATACTCATCAGCAATGACAAGTGTATACTTCTCATGCTGGATTGATCTAGGACTGACTGGTCCAAAGAGATCCATATGCAAGAGGTGAAGGCAGCTTTTGATAGAGAAATTTTGCTTGGTTTTGAAAGATGCTCTTTTATGTTTGCCTTTTTCACAGGCTGAGCATGGTTTGTCATTTGCAAAAACCAGTGATGGTAAGCCAAGGACCTTGTTTTGTTTTGCCAAGTTGTTGATGTTTTTGAAGTTTAAGTGTGAGAGTCTCTTGTGCCACAGCCAATTGATAGTTTCAGTGGCTTTGGCAAAGAGACAGGTTCCATCTTTAGAGAGAGTTGACATGTCTAAGACATAAACATCGTCTCTCCTAGGAGCAATCAACACAACTTCCTTGTTGGCATTGAAAATGGTACCTTGTTTGTCATTGAATTATACAATGTACTTAGCATCACATAGCTGACTGATACTGATGAGATTTGTTGGGAATTATGTGAAAGTCTGATTATGCTGATATTAATGCCGAAGTGTTTCTACTGAAGTGAAGTGGATTCTGCCAAAGACTTATTCTGCTGAAGAATAATAGTGATTAGTTTGATTCTGCGGAAGTGTTTATTCCGTGTTTAGTTTATTTAGTGTGGATATACATGAGCTTTATTAGGAAGTGATTGTGTATATCTTATTTAGTTTTATGATTATACGTTTCTTGGAAAACGGTTTGTGAACAACTTTGTCTGTTTCTGGAACTATCTAGAACTCGAGCACCTAGCAATACATACGGATACATTAGTGTTCGTGGTATTTTCTGTTAGAGATGTTGATTACAAATAGTCGCCTTATATTTGTGTTCATTTATTGATTCTTGAAGAACTAGGAGATACCTAGAAATATAATTGATTTTGACTCAAAAAGTTAGCCATGTATTTGGAAAGATTACACAAGGAAAATATCTATTCCTTGGGATTTGTTATAGCGATTTGGCAAAAGGTTCTTTGCATATTAGTATTTTGATTTATTCTATATGTGTTAGTGAAGGATTATTTCGAGTACATATAGGTGTGATTTATTTGATTTGTGCCTTATTTGTGAAGGCGTCTTAGTTTGATTAGTGATAATAAGAAGTCGTCTTATTCAGA